>BLKR01006921.1:0-47505 GCA_011170035.1 Teleogryllus occipitalis | reverse complement strand
TTGCGTTAAAATATAAGAGGAACCAAAGAACCCGACGAAATCGAAATCATAAATACACTCTCAGAAATTTCTGCATTAATTTTAATGTAAAGTACATGAATGTAATTATTTTGTACGTAAATTAAAATTAATGGACATGTACAGTAACTTTAATGCACATGTACATTAAATTTGATGTACGTTTAAATTAAATTTAATGTACGCGTAAATTAAATTTAATGCAGACAAGTAAGTTAAGTCAACAGTCTTACATTAAATCTACATGGACTTTAATTTACGCATTAAATGTAACGTAAATGTACATTAACGACTATTTAATACACAATGTACGTTAAAATGCATGTAAATGTCCATTAAAATTCACATCTACTGTCCATTAAAATTAATGTACGGTGTCCATTAAAATTCATGTACAGTGTCCATTAAAATTCATGTGTAGTGTCCATTAAAATTCATGTACATGCGTACATTAAATCTACATGAAATTTAATGTAATAAGAGAAGTGACACATGGGGCAGCTCGTATGGCGCAGTGCCACCCGAAAGGGATGGAACCTCACGCGTGGTGTTCTGCGACGCGCATCTGCCGCGTCGCCGACCGGCGCCCACCGATTCCGCATTCCTAGAGCTCTCGCGGCGGCGGCGGCGGCGGCAACCTTGCTGTTAATTGGGGCGCGCGGTAGCCGAGGGGCCGCGGCGGCGGCGGAAACTGTGTCGCGGGCGGCCACTCGCTAACGCATCACAAAAACAAAGCCCACGAGCGACTGCCGCCCACCGCGCGCCGCTGGCCCCGAAGGCGCACGCGGCAGCCAATGCAGAAACAAATAACTTAATAAGCATAAACAGTTTTGGTTTGGATTTTTCGTGTTTCCGGGCGCGTCAACTGCTTTGGTTATCAGTCCCGTTAGTGTAGTGTATGTTTTTTCTCGGGAGATGGCGGTGATCTTCCCCCGCCGGATGGCGAGATCCGGCGCCGACCTACCGTCGGCTAGTAGGGTTTCCCCCTAACCAGGACTCTCCCACCAGCGGGACACCGCCCCAGCCGGGACAAGCTCTGAGCTCCCGACCGATCTCCCGGAATATGTTGTAGTGTAGTGCATGTTAGTGTAAGTGTGTGTGTAAGGGGAGAGGATAGGACAAGGAATGGGAAGGACAGATCGCGCGTGGTCCGTGGCCCGTTTGGTAGGGTACTGCTCGCCTGGTGTTGATGGGAGAAACCACGGAAAACTACCGATCAGAGCAGCCGGTTGCTAGAATTCTCCTCCAGGCAGCGACTGAATGCGACCTAGCTGAAAAGCTGTGTCGAAAATCCTGCCGCCGTCAGGCCTCGAACCTAGGACCTCCCGGTCAGAGGCGCTGCAGTAACATCAGTTGATGCACTGAACTACCGCTCCCGGTGCATAAACAGAAAAATATATAACATGTACATAATCTACGTGAATACACATAACGCAACTCACACGTAAATAAACTCATAAGTAAATAATCTCTTGTACTTGGGGTTTTCTAACGTGGCGACTGAGGGTAGTTATCTCCAAGATGGAATTCGGCTCACTTGCGTCTTCCTTGGTCCTGTCGCAAGAGGTCGCATGATCGCGACCGCATCAAGCAGTGCTGCAGATCAAGCGACTCTAGCGGCAGGACTGAGAAGGACTCAAAAAGTCGTGTCGAATTCCATCTTGGAGATAAATACCCTCAGCCGCCACGTTAGAAAAAGCAAAGTATAAATAATATTCTCGTGCTAATTTATTTAAGAGCATATTTACTTACGTGTTTATTTATCTGTTTGTATTTTGCAAATGCGCTGTTAGGCTTAGCCGAAATGCTTAGCGTGTTTGCATTATTTGATACTGTACTTTTCTTCGTCGGTTGGTGGTAATATTTCCCCGAGTATGGATGTTTGTTACAAGCGGGCGTGGTGTATCTTGTGGACAACTCGCTCTGTAACCTCGACGAGGTTTCAGAAGCTTTTGAGTATTTGTTTATTGTATGGTTTGATATACCGTGGCGACGGCTGCTAAGAGCCCTAAGAAAGGATATGAAATGAGAGAAGAAAATATATTGGTTAAATATTTAATTAGAACATTGAGGGTCACTTTACAACCTCCAATATCTTTTAGGGCAATCAAAACTTTCTTATTGCAGTGGATTTAATTCCATATAGATATCAGGATATTTCCTTCCTTTTCTATCTCTTTCTGATCCATTTTGGAAGAGACGTTCATGCCTATTATTCATACCTGCTCGTTCCCAATGCCTCGACGCGACGACGAGTTAATGTAATGATCATGTTAATTCATGTTCTGATGGTTTGTTGAGATCTTGAAATCCTAGACTATCATCGCCTACAGATAATTCACACTCTTGTCCGTCTTGAATGCGTGGGCTTTCGGGGACAAAATCAAGAGAAACTCGGCTATCCGGGAGACATCGCGTCCTGGGCACACTTGCTAACGTTTGAACCGCCACACTGCAACCTTCCTCAGGACGAAATACTTTCTCTTGTGCGTCTCGTACTTCCACAACTGATCACTTACTGCAAGATTACAGGCTAGCACACTGCCACGTGGCATTCGTTGTAATTAGTCGTGTAAACTTGCTGGCACTTAATAAGATTTTTTTTCCTTTTCTTTTTCACAACCTACACTTTTCGTCCAGCGTGGTCTTGTCCAATATGACTTGAATGAACTTAGTTTTTAGGGTCTGTTTCGGAGCTACTAGAATCAGGACTTCAGAAATCTTAACAATAACGTGGCAATGAGGAGGAAGGAAGCATGAATCAGGGCAATGTTTTTATTCTATCTTTGTTTGGGTACAAAATTACCATTTCATCATTTAAAACTTATTATTATAAACGCGGGCGGGCCGCGGGCGGGGATGCGGGCGGGGGCGCGCGCGGGGGCGCGGGCGGGGGCGCGGGCGGGGGCGCGGGCGGGGGCGCGCGCGGGGGCGCGGGCGGGGGCGCGGGCGGGGGCGCCGGCGGGGGCGCGAGCGGGGGCGCGGGCGGGGGCGCGCGCGGGGGCGCAGGCGGGGGCTTTTCGGCGGGGAGGCGCCGGCTCAGAGGAGCGCGAGCAAGGGGAGCGCGGGCGTGAGCGCAGGCGTGGGCGCGGGCGTGGGCGCAGGCGTGGGCGCGGGCGTGGGCGCAGATGTGGGCGCAGGCTGGGGCGCGGGCGGGGGCGCGGGCGGGGACGCGGGCGGGGACGCGGGCGGGGACGCGGGCGCGGGCGGAGACGGGGCGAACGGGGCCCGAGGCGAGGGCAGGAAAGGCCCGAGGCGCTGGTGCGGGCTCGGCGGCAGGCGGGTGCAGGGGCGGGATGGGGCAGGCCCGGGCCGCGGGAGGCAGGGCCGCGGGCGCAGTCGACCTGTGCGGGACTGGACCGGGTGGTTCCCGGCGCGCGCAGCAGCGAGAGCGGAGTGCCAACCCGGCGGCACCTGGGTTCGAAACAGGAACCTACATTACGGAGAAACTCAATATTAAGGAGGAAGCACCAGCTAAGCCGATTCCCAATGTAGGTGGCCTGAATCCGAGTCACACATTTTAATGATGCACGGAGCGGGTTGTTTGACGTTCTCCCGACAGGTGTCGTTGTGAAACTTAGTTTTAAATCATATCTAGGTAATACATCTGAAATATTCAGTATTAATGGCACGATCGTGTAGTGTTAATGTAGTATTAATGGCACGATTGAGCAGTGTTTATGTTTGAGACGCTGAAATGAGATTTAAGTTCTGATAAATAGCTGTTTAATGAAGCAATCAATCAACGAAAGAGACATGTTCACATACTGCTGTTAATCGAGAGACTAGACTTCGGAATGGAAGCAGTTGAATATGAGAGATAAATTAACAGCATACTTTCATTTTCTTGTTTTAACAAAATTTTGTTGAAATAAAATATTTTAAGGAACATTTGTTTCCAGGTTTACTACACAAAGCACACGTCAAGTTAATAAAAAGATAGAAAATAGTGAGTAGTTTAAAGGGAAAAAAATAAAAATAAATTCAAAGACTCCTTTCATCCATTTCCCACTTCCCTATCTTTTGTAGCAACAATATTGATATTATATTTTTCTGTACATTAATTTTACGCCCTACACATAACTAAACAAATGCTTTAATTAAAATAAAGGTCAACATATCGTCCAAACTTAAATTTAATTTAATAATTTTATTTCAGTTAACAAGTTTAAAGTATAAAATAAAACTGCTACTACTACTTTGAACACAAAGTACGTGGTGCTGAAGAAACTTCACCATTAGGAATATCAATTTTGATCTGTAACCTCTAATGTTATGTTCCGCCTTTTGCAGGGGCAGCGCAGCGTAGCGACAGACATGGCGGGTCTCGTGCGGATGGCCATTGACAGATACGTCAACATCGTTGACTCCATAAGTGGTGAGTAACTTACGCACAGCTCCAACGCTCAACATTTTTCTTCAATTCAATACAATCTTCACGATAGGGCAAGGAAGAGGAAGGAATGATCGCGCGCGGTCCGGAACCAGTTTGTTAGGGAAACGCTCCGTCATTCGCCTGCTGCTGGTAGAAATCTCGGAAAAGTACCGATCAGAGCAGCGGGCCGCTAGAATTTTTCTGCAGACAGCGGTTGAATTCGATCTATGTAACAAGTTGGTGTCAAAAATCATGCCACCGTCGGTACTCGAACTCAAGGACCTCTCTGTCAGAGACACTGCAGTGTCATCAGTTGGTGCTCTGTGCCACCTTTTTCTGTCTCTACTCTTCATGGTTTTCCAAACTTAGCACAATCTAAGTTCACCATCTTTCTTTTAAAAAGCCTTTTTTACATGGTTACGTGACGTCACTGTGCAAAATAGTTTTTCCAGATGACGTCACTTTTTTAGATGTTTTAAGAAAACACGCATAACGTTACATAAAATCTTTCAGTTTTATACGATTGTAGAAAAAGTTATTTTCGAACTGCAAGGACAAAGTTCAAAACGTTTTACTCCATGATGACATGTTATTCAGCTACCTTAATAAATGCCCAACTTCATGCAAGAGTTGTTGTACTCAGATTCCCTCAGTTTTATAGGATCGTCGAAATGTTACTTTATTTTTTACGTCGGTGAAACACAGTCATTTGCTCAAACATTTTTCTAAACAACCATGAAGCCATTTTCATAATGCCTAACATGGAAAAGTTACCCCTTATAAAATGCTTAAGTGACCTTTCAAAAGTGTATTCTGTCACAAAAGACATATTCTCAACGCAGCAAAGTACAATGTACTGTAATACGTTTGGTCTTGGATATTTTAGAGACAGAACATTCTTCATATCAATATGTATTAAATAATACACAACGCAACGTTTAGGAAATTATTTGTTGCCATAAAGCATAACTGAAATAAATAATTTTTATTTATTTCAATTATGCCTGATGATGGAAACAAACAATTAATACATTTTATTTATTTCAATTTCGCCTGATGATGGAAACAAATAATTAATACCTTTTATTTATTTCAATTACGCCTGATCATGGAAACAAATAATTTTCGAAACGTTGCGCTACGTATTATATAATAAATATTGATATAAAAAATGCTCTGTCCCTAAAACAATCAAATACCAAAAAGGTTATAGTATACTGAGGAAACACAGCCAGAAGAAAAAACAATGTTAAAGCCCAATGCGTCGTAAGGATGCAACACATTCCCTTTCGTTGGCGATCGCGGCGCAGGGGCCGCGCTGTGAACGCGGCCTCGCACTGGGCGGCGGTGGCGGAGACGACGGCGTCTGCGCCGCCGGCGCTGACCCGCTGCCCCACTTGCTTTCTCCGCCTTTCTTCGGCCCGCGCCGCGCGACCTGTGCGATGTTGCGCGCTCCGTTAGACTTCGCCGCCGCCGCCGCCCACGCTGTCCCTGCTTTCGTCTCCACTTTCCGTAGTGGAATAGCAGGGAGAGTACCTGACCCAAGTTTGCGGGTTCGAAGCCGATCGAAGCCGTGGATTTTTGAGGTTGAAAGCATTCTTCGTACGCTTTCTTTTGAAGGGGAAGTAAAGCCGGCTGTCCCGTGTTGTAGATTTGTTGCATGTAAACGCTTTGAGAGTAAAAATTAATCATCTGAGCTAAATTATAATCGACTGTTTCCTTGCCTGGGTAATACATTGTTTAGCAGCTAAATAGAGATATTTGCGTTGTCAGGCAGAACGCACGCCTAATAGCCTGAGTCTCGCTATGTAAAACAAACTGTCACTGGATTGAATTGAATTTAATGTAATCTAACTAAAATATCATTGCTGTCATTTCTTAAACCGATGACATCGCTGTTCCCACTGTCATCGCCGTTTCGACTGTCATCGCCGTTCCCACTGTCATCGCCGTTCCCACTGTCATCGCCGTTCCCACTGTCATCGCCGTTCCCACTGTCATCGCCGTTCCCACTGTCATCGCCGTTCCCACTGTCATCGCCGTTCCCACTGTCATCGCCGTTCCCACTGTCATCGCCGTTCCCACTGTCATCGCCGTTCCCACTGTCATCGTCGATCCCACTGTCATCGCCGTTCCCACTGTCATCGCCGTTCCCACAGTCATCGCCGTTCCCACTGTCATCGCCGGTCCCACTGTCATCGCCGGTCCCTGTGTCATCGCCGTTCCCACTGTCATCACCGATCCCACTGGCGCCACAATCAGCACTATCGTCACCGACAACCTCTACCGCCAACCGTTGCCACTATCGTCGTCGGCCTGTCGTTGTCCGAGTCATCCACACCGCTGCCAGTGCCGCCGCCGTATCCTCTTTCTCATCGCATACTCCGCGTCTGTGCAGTCACGCTCCAACTTCCGACCCATTTAAGCTTCTCCGCCGCCGCCTCAAGTTCACCTTCGGGTCTTCGACTTCGCCGCCGCTTCCGCTGAAATCCCAGTCTCTGCCAGCGCCATTGCCGCCAGCGCGCCTGGCCCAGCAGCGCTACCATCTCTTCACCCGCCCGCTCGACGCCCCTCGCTTCCGTCACAAGGCCATTAGCGACCTGGGTAAACCCCATCCGGCGTCATAGGTCCGTTCTGCTAGCTCTCCCCCTGCCTTCACCGACACAATTACAGCTGTTTGTCCCTTCGCTTTCGTCACTGTCCATCCACTGCAACTACGTGCATCGAACAATTATTGCATGTGTTGCTACCGCTGCAAATGTATGGCAAAGTAACCAGACCACACACATCCTAACCCGGAAGCTCCGACCAAAATGATATCGCTCCAGACATGCAAGGTTTCCCTGTTTCTGAAAACCAGATTTTTCCAGCTCGGTGTTTCCTAATAGGAATTTTTAAATTACAATGTTCAGTGCAAAATCCTAGAAATAGTATTGCAAAGTCAATAAAAAATTATATTTTATACAAGAATTATTAAATCGATTAGATGTTTTAAATTTATCTCCAGAACTATTATAATACATTACTGCCTTTGATGCATATACTATAGTCTTGAGAGAGCTGAAATAATTTAGTAGGCGTAATGAAATATCCGAGTGATTTGTAACTTGACTTACCGTAATATTAAGGGGGATAACTTCCTCTAATTAGTCTATAATTTTAAAGAATTATTTCCCACAACTGGTTAATTTAAAAAAATGAGAGTTTAGGATTGCTGACTAAGGCTTTTTGCGGCTATTTCATGTGTCATTAAAATAAAAACGAATTTCTTTGATAGTGTACCGTGGAGAACTTGAGCAACTATATAGTACCTTTCGAAACCTTTCAAAACAGGAAATCTTGAAATCGAACTCTGAAGAAACAAGACAGATGTGAAGAAAAAAATTGCGAGGAAAGCATTAATGACTCAATGTGCGGTTAAACGAATATCCATCAATGCACTTCTCTATTCGTTTGTCAATGAACCTCTACTCGCTGATCGTGTAACTAGCACGAAGCTAGTTCCCGGCTGCAAAAAACGAGGTTCGAGAACAGAGCATTTAGTAATCACGCCTAATTACTTTGCTCCAGAACCACTTCCACTCACGTTCACCCCGTTGGCGATAATTACTTTGAACCTCATGCTTTGACTGTTTTTTTTTTTATTCCACAAATGCAGATAAATTAAACTACTGGTCCAGGGATATCATCAACAGCGAGTAACACAGTTATTTATTTAATAGTTTCACAAGTACGTCGTATGTAATTGCTCATTACATTTATTAATTATAATATTAAATTACTCAAGGGTGTCAAAGACTACGCCCTGGTCACATCTACTCCTCAGTTCTGAAGCCTGCAGACGCGATCTTTACAGTAGTTCCGGCAGACAAATGTTTAATCTACTAAGTATCACGTATCTAGCTTTACCGGCGCTTCTTAAGCGAGACATCTGAATGCCCAGAATTTATGTTTTTAATGTGAATTTTCTCTTCGTCTCTTCTTTTTCTTCTCTTTGTTCTTCTTATCTTTATTCGTCTCGTCTTTTATTATTCATTTCTTTTTATTATTCTTCGTTTCCTCTTTCTACTTTTCTTTCTCTTTCTTTCTCTTTACCTTCAAGAAAAAATTCGGATTCGTGTCCTAAGGCATGAAGGCTCTCTGTTGTACACATTGACTGCATTTGTATCTTAAATCAGCTAGTTATTTTCATGGTAAACTATACAGAACATAGTCACATTCAAATAAACATATACAATGTAAGTCGAACTAACGATAATTAAATGGACGATGGAGTGCCTTTGGCTTCAAAACCGGTTTCCCAACAGAAACTACTATGCGAAAAATGTACTACCGGACAACATAACAGGTCTGACATCTGATCCTGTAGGTGAAAGGGTATTCAAAGCCCATGATAAATAGTCCAGCACCTCCTAAATGAAAATAACAACCTTGCGTTTCGGTTTCGTCGATAGGGACAGTGAAAGAATTAAAAGCGGTACACTTTCGTTGAGAGAACATTTACACCTTAATCGCGAGCGATTCTTTATCATAATTCAGACAAAAATACTATGGTTAAAATTCAGATTGCAATTACTGAGAAAATGTATTAATTAGTACAGGTGCCCTCCGAAACAAACCACCAAGATGGACATTAAAAAGCGTTCAGGTATTTTCGAGTCTATCTCTTGCTTGGCGAGTAGTAGATCTGTTCTTAATCCCAAAAACTGTCGAAGGATTTAATTTTGCCGATCATACACATTCATTTCGATTGAAAATGTCCAGTATGCTTCAAGTGACTACATTGAACTGATTCATGGGCAAGGGGTTACGGGATGGAATCTCAGCGTAGACATGATTGCGGGTTGGCATTTTGTGCATCGCGGGCTGCATCACGTTCGTCCAGAAACGCGTAATCCCCGAGTGTGTATTAAGAGTCCAGTATGTGGTTCGACCTTTGACGTAGATGGCACCGGCTGGTTCCGGCTGGGTAAAGCCCTTACGAAAGAAAACAACGAAATGAGAGTGTCTAGACGTGCTGCCCCTGCAACGGGAGGTCGTAGGCAACCCTCTCGCCTTCCGCGCACGGGCATTCCATTCAGAGCACAAAGCAGCGCTGCCGTGGGGGCAGTGCGCACTGCGAAAGGGCACTGCGACGGCAGGCAGGTGCCGACGTGGCAACGGCGCTCTCCACCACACACACACACACACACACACACACGCCTCCCAGCGCGTTCGCAAATGTAATGGCGGTGGCGGCGCTGCGCCCACTGTGGCGCAACCACCCTAAAACCGCGCACATACTGTTTTTCTATGAGTCTGTAGGAAGCGATTTGTTAATCAAATACATTAAAGGTAGTGTAAACGTAACAAAAAACCATCAATAAAATACACGCCAATTGTTAGGAGTTTCTGTTTTCTTTAATTCGTATTTTTTTTAATGGTACATGTATTTAATGTCATCTCTGCAAGGTACGTACTTTACTTGTTCTCATCTGTCCCAACCCCATGTCCAGCGTGGCGAGTAGACGCAATTCGTGTGGTGATCCGTAACGGGATGCGTCAGATCACAGAGAAGCTGTACTTGTAGATAGAACGGTACCGGACGAAACGAGGCGAAACAGAACGGACAGGGAGGGGTGGGACGGGAGGGGATGGCCCGACAGGGGATGGGAGCGATCGGGAGGGTCGAGAGTGGACCGGTGGTCCGGGTCGGGTCGGGTCGGGTCAGGTCAGGTCGGGTCGGGACAGGTCAGGGGACGGGTCGGGTCGGGTCGGGTCAGGTCAGGTCAGGACAGGACAGGAGAGCTCAGGACGAGACGAGAGGAGACAGGATGGGGCGGGACGGGACAGGACGGGACGGGACTGGGCGGGGCGGAGCGGGGAGTGACGGGGCGGAACAGGACAGGACCAGGAGAGCATGGGACGAGACGGGACGGGACGGGATGAAACAGGACGGGGCGGGGCGGGACGGGATGAGATGGGACGGGAGGACGGGAGGGACGGGCCGACATGACTTGGCTGGGAGAGTCGAGGAGCAGCGCGGCGCCGCAGTTGCTCAAGCTCGCAGGGCTGGCCACCGGGCGCGCGGGCGGTCCAGGCGTCCTCGCCGAAGGTTACCACATAAAGACGTCGCCCGCCGCGGCGCGGCACCTGCGCAGCTGCTGGCTCACGTGCGGTCCCCACCCCTGCCATACTGCGCCCGCGCCCTATGCTCTCCGCGGACAGTCGACTGAGTCATCTGGCAGAAGACTCAAATTTACGAGCGGGATTACGCGTAATCGAAAGCGTTTGCGTTTTATGTCAGGGAATCCCACGTTCTCTCCTCATCCTGGTGTTGATGACGTCTTATGGGTACTTTTTAAATACGCGAAGATAGAGAAGAATTGGGAGTGTTTTGCGATGCGTGAATATTCCGGTGTTACGAGCGCATTCCAATTATAGAGCGATTTTCCTAAGGAGGAGCCAAAGTGACAGCTAGTGCGGGCAACATAACTGAAGGTTCTGTGGTCGTCGTGCCCTTGAGCCCATTAGACTCACATCCCGCATTCGTTCGTTTGCAGTTGGCTAACTTGTAAATGGCTTCGACTCTTCCTTTTGTCGTGTCCTTGTCCCACAAAAATATAGTGCGCTGCGAGAAATAATTTATACTAGAAAGTGTAGTGTAATGTGCTCTTCTGTAAAAATTATTTTTTTCTTTATATATTATATTGAATTTACTTTTTGTGTGATAAATATTATGTTTATTTTAAAACCGAGACTTGAATGCGAGATGCGAACCGGTGCACATGTTTTCGGCTTAAAATAATTTTTCTGTCTATTTACATTCGTGGCAGTTTTCTTTGACTGATTGTGAGAGCATGTTAAGACATGTTTCCATATACGTAATTAAATTTAAATATTTCGCGGACTTCACGTACGTGCATATACCTCAGCTAAACTCTTAGACTTCCGCTTAGGGATGTTTTCACAGGGGCCATTAGCACTTTGCGAAGGGGCGTGGCTAAACAGCTGTCGCGGCGGAGGGATACTTCTCTGAAATACATGTGATGCTCACTTGTTTTCACGAATTGTCACTTTGGCTAATCCTTAGGAAAATCGTTCTATAATGAGTACCCAATGAGTTCGTTTAACGTGAGTTCGCTAATAATCCAAATATTAACATAACATGTTTCAAACTCGATTCTCTGGGTAATAAAAAAAATATATTAGTAAAGAGACACCGTAAAAGTGGGTACTTTTCGGGATACATAGCGTGTTGGAAGTTCAATTTTTAGTAGTAGTGCTCAAAATTGAGATGATGCTTAAACACTCACCGCACTCAGCTACTACTTATCTTAATGTAACATAGTACGAAATTAAGTGATTGACAGACTTGAATTTAAATAAAATTAAATTCAGTAACGATTTCTAAAAGTAGTGCATGAAAAACGTGGTAAAATTGATTTTTTTTGCTCACAGGATTGCGCTACTTGTCTATCGAAGTCGTAACGTTTTCTTTCCTACTCGCAAAATACAATGCAACTTTTACCACTCATATCATAAAGAGACATTTTATTTAAAGAAATTTAAATCATCCACTTTATAATATTTTAAGTCATCCTCTTTCATAATAAATTCCCAAATCTACCGTACTGTTGATCTAATTTAAAAAAATATACATCATAAATCACTGTTAGCAAAGACACCCAACTCTTTCATACTAACTTGTAGTATTCCTAATACAATATTTCTTAAATAACTTTTGGATGTCCGTTTCAACTAAACTTCGGAAATTTACTTTTTTATTTAATTACGTTTCTCATAGCACGTAGTTAATTTTTCACTTTTCTGTAGTGTTTTAAAGTGTATTTAAAAAAACTCTTTCAATGCGCAATCTGTACGCATGTCGGAACGAAAACGGAATGGCCTTATCCTTATTTTCAATTATTCTGCAGTTTCATCAATATCAGCAAATGATTCCTAAAAATAAATTTTCAATTCAGAATATGTGAACTCAGCCATACAAGAAAGTAAATATTACTTTCTATAACAGCCATGAAGATACATTTCGAAATACTATCGAGCGCTTCGCTGACCTCGAGTTCGCCACACGATGATATCACTCGAGCACGATTTATTTGTTTTCTTGTTCTTTTCCCGGCGTTTGCTCTCCACAGTAGTCAAGTGTTTGTACGGAGTCGCCTCGCGTTTTTAAAATCCTCCGCTCTTCCGTATATCTGATGCACGTTTACGAGGCCTTTCGTTTTCCGCCTACATTGCCGTGAGTCTGCCGGCAGAGCTCAGCCCCCAAGGTTTACCAAATATAGAATGAGGCGATGATGCCCTGCTCCTGGGCTGTGAGCTGGAGCGAGACACCAAAGAGCACATCTGCGACTTCAAGGTCGCGTACGCATCTGGACTTCACCAGGGACGGGGAAATACTATGAACGTCACGAATCGAAAAAAAATGCTGAAAATTGATGTGGATGTCAATCTGATTTTATTGGATAGATTAAAAAAGTGAACAGATCATTAGGGGACAGAACAAAAAATTACAATTAAATTTCGTGAAAATGCGTCACTGAAGAATAGTGACGCTTTCGAACGTCATAAAAAGACACAGAATCTTGCAAGCTCATTGTCAGTGTTCTTTTTAACATTTATACTCCATTGATTTGTTTCCTCGTTTTGATTCGTTTCTTTTCATGTAAGTGATACACCGTATGACGCAATAAAATATTTACATTTGGAATTCCAAGCAATTTTTAAATGAACTTTCACGCAGCTTTATCATCCCTATACAAAATAATGTTGTTAGGTAAAATCAAGAATTTGTTCAGGTCAATTAACAGCTATTCTAAGAAAATATTTTCCAATATTTAGTATATTTTCATTCACGAGAACACATTACCACCAGAAAGATAAGAAAACAGAGTAATTTTACGAAATTTAATTCCCCAATTTATTTTCATAGCGTACTCTTGCAATAGAACAATATTTATAAGACACAAATATGTCCCATAAAATTGTAACCGAGAAAGGCATAATCTGATTCATCACTACAGTACATTCAAAACAGAACGATCAGTCAGGCAAGCCGCACATTACTTACGCTACTCAGCCAACACACGTAAACACGCTCCAATGTAAAACACTTAATCCTACCGTGACATTGAAATCGTTTCCGTATCAATTGCGTGATCTACAACTTCTCCCCAAGAGCTCGCGGCCGTGCAAAGAACGTTTCTTTCCCTTTGAGTCACAGGTGCATGTGGTGCGGTGGCGGCTTCGTGAACTTGCGGGCTGAACGACAGAGGTCGATGCAGGAGAAGGTCGAGGCCCCAGGCGTTCTCCTTGGCCGGTCGGCAACAGTATCACGCCGCGCCGTGCAGCGGCCAGATGAGAAACGAAGAGCCAGAAGATAATTCGTAACAGTGACACTGGCAAAGAAGAAAACAGACCCACGATTAATTTTCTTTTAATTTTTGGTAAAATTTAAATCCTTGTTAACTTCTTCCGCTTCCTTTGTCAAAAACTCCTAAGACACACATCTCTAAGATGAATGTTTCATTCTGACAATCCCCCTTCGTTTGTCATCTTACAGACGAGGTGAATTACAACTACGATTTTAATTATATATTTTATTCATGTAATAAAAGTAAAAGGGAAATATGAGAATAATTATGTCTCCGAATAAGCTGAACTATTGAATTGAAAATGGACAGATAATTTTTTTCAAAATTCTAGGGTAAATATTTTCTTTGTTATTCTTCTTTCGTCAGTGCCCAAGAAAAGTGCTTTATCTTCAAAAAATCGTTATTTTGCAATAATTTTAACGGGGGAGCAGTTTATTTCGGAATCAATGGCATTACTCTGCTCCGTGTTTCAGCTGAAAAATTTCTCATGAAATTTTTACCTGTAAAACAATCAAAATTGAGTATTTTTGAGATATATCCTTTCTTCTGCTCAAATGACACTTACTTTTCATTTTTGGTCCCAGTACGCGGGAAATTGGTTTACGCAGAATTGCGGTACTTCTTGTTGATTGTTCGTGCGTTGCTGTGTCGCCATTGAACCTGCACTCGTACTCCAGACGCAGGCTCATGATTTCTCCCCGAAAGTTGACCACGATTAGACGTTACAGTACATTTATCAGAACACACAGGGCATTGTAATGCGTCATTTCGTTCGTAGGCGGGATTGATTGATATTTTCTGAAACGTCAAACGTACGTTTGATAGTTTACAAAGTATATGTACTCGTAGTACACGTGTGTGTGAATGAGTAAGGGGAGAGGATAAGGGAAATAAGAGGAAGGATGGAGGGTAAGCGATCCTTGGCGCGTTTGTTAGGATACTAATTTGGCATTCGCCTAGTGTTGATCGGAGAAACCAAAGAAAAATCCCTATCATAGCAGCCGACTGCTAGAATTCTCCCCCTAACAGCGACAGAATTGGACTATCTTGTTAGTATCAAAATTTGCATTAGCTGTCTTGCTAGTATAAAAATCCGCCACTGTCGAGACACGAACCTTGGAATTTTCGTCAGAGACGCTGCACAGAAACGAAAATGCTGGCTCTGAGCTTAACTCATGCGGTAAGAACACTAGGAGCACATGTTCGTCCACCTATCATGCACCGTATGTGTCCGGGAGAGATTGATCTATCTTGTAAACAATCGAAAGATTGTTGGGAGAAACAAAAACCTTCGTATAATTTAATATTCTCCCATTTCTACTCTAATCTAATGCATGTACTAAATATAAACTGATTCGACATACGTATGTACTCCATCTACATCACAAGAATAAAAAATTAAGTACCCATTCCACATATTCTTAAAAATTATCTCCGAAATGAACCCTAATTAGAGGTAACTATTTCGTTACCGCAACCGCAATTCTTTTACGTTTAATTATACCTTAGTTAATCAACAAATACGTGTAGAATGAAATGTTAAACTCAGCTTTGTACTTGTCAAAAAAATAAACAAAAATTTCACGGTAAACAAGCATCCATATGAAAGTAGTATTAGTGATTAATGAGATATTTTATAACCCATATAAAACTGTACAGAAAATAAGCATATCAGTAATATTAAATAAAGGTTTACCTGTGTTTAGATATACAATTACTCTCAACTAAGATGAGCATTATTGTAAGTGCAATAAGAAAATTATTATTTGAAATTAATTTCATAAAAGATTGAAGAAAATTACCATTTATTTACCTGCACATACGCAATTTTCAAATCAACTTGATATTTTAAGGCACAAACAGACCATTCTAATTTTCCCTCAATTCTCCGTCAATGGTTGTCTTCATTTCTTCCGAAGTAAAAAGAAAAACTGGTAACGCCAATGTATTAAGGGAAATCCTAGAAACTATTAAATTCACAGAAAAGCATTTCATAATAAGTATTGAATTATATATTGTATTGTGATCCTCCCTTACTCCTACATTCTTTTCACGTATTTTTTTAAATTTCTGCACAAAACTTTACGAACGCTTGCAATTCCATACTGTGTCGTGTCACTATGATCCACCATTCTCTAGTATATGATTTGTAAACATATATATGAATCGACAAATTCAAAAAAAAATGTCACTATGTTTTCATGAAATACACAGTTTGAGTTTTCTACAATTCATGGTTATAATATCGGCAAACGTTTCTCATTGTAATCCGTCGTGCCATAAATAGATCGGCGTATTGATAGTATTTCGGGAGTTCAGCTAAAAAGGTAATTAAAATCTCTTTTTTATAATTCATTGTGTTTGAATAAACGCTTGTGACCTTACGATCATTTCCATTTGCGAGCCTTCATCGTAAATCGTAAAGCGCGCTTGCCACATGGAAGCCTGCCCCCCTCCGAGTGTGTGGGAGTTCACATGTGATTCGCCGCGCCTGCGCCTCGCGCGGGGCGAGGTTGGGCTCCGACGCGGGGCGGCCGCAGAGAAAGTGGCCGCTAGGCGCGTGCTCCGCGATTGCGGCGACCTTTGGTCCTTGGGAGGCTCTGTAAGGTGACGTCTTGCCGTCCCGCAATCGTCGGGGGAGGCCCAACCACATGAGATACGGACGAGGACGCGAATGAAAACGCTGTTGACGGATATGGGGATGGGACAGAGACGGACAGGGGGACAGACGGACAGGGGAACAGAGACGGACAGGGGGACAGAGACGGACAGGGGGGCAGAGACGGACAGGGGGACAGAGACGGACAGGGGGACAGAGACGGACAGGGGGACAGAGACGGACAGGGGGACAGAGACGGACGCCGGGACAGAGACGGACGCCGGGACAGAGACGGACGTCGGGACAGAGACGGACGTCGGGACAGAGACGGACGTCGGGACAGAGACGGACGTCGGGACAGAGACGGACGTCGGGACAGAGACGGACGTCGGGACAGAGACGGACGTCGGGACAGAGACGGACGTCGGGGCAGAGACGGACGTCGGGACAGAGACGGACGTCGGGACAGAGACGGACGTCGGGGCAGAGACGGACGTCGGGACAGAGACGGACGTCGGGACAGAGACGGACATCGGGACAGAGACGGACATCGGGACAGAGACAGACATCGGGACAGAGACGGACATCGGGACAGAGACGGACATGGGGACAGAGATGGACATAGGAATGAGGACGCATGTTGGTGGAGTTGTCAAAATGGCGAGGCGCGAAAATAAAATCAGGGACATCAGTAGCAATACAACAGCGAGTGAAACAGACTAGCGGAGATGGTCGATAAGATAACGCATACGAGTAGTACAAGATGTGAAGAGGGAGGCAATGAAAATTTAGAGAAAGGAGAGGAACCGGAAGTTAGGATGGCGAGTGACGAGAAGCAGGAAGCAGCAGGCTTCGTCCAGTGAAGGCTAACGGGAATGGCTAGGCGTGGGAGCAGAGGAAATAACATAGCACGGAGGTGTGGCAGTTGAATAGAAGCAGACAAGGAGAGCGCAACCTGCAAGCGGAAATAGCCAACCTCGACGCTGATATGTGCGACAGTTGAGTCGCAACAGCGTGTTAAAATGCACAAATGACCTGCTAATCATTCAGGAAAGTGAGCATGTTTATGAAACGCAGTTACAAAAATATCTGTAGAAATAAAGACGAAATAAAATCTACTGTAGAAACGAAAAAAACTAGTTTTAATTTAAAAATAGAAAATACGAAGATTTCTTCAATATTTGTTAGAGCAATTTTCCTTTTTTGAAAAATTTAACACATTTTATGATTTACTAAATAAAAAACATCTTCTTATATAGAAGGACTAATTTCGAAGTTCAAAAAAAAGTTACCTCTTTTAATATCGAACTATTTACAAATATTTTATTCACATTGCACGATGTCTTGTTCTGAAGTTATTTTATTAATTTCTTGTGATTTATTTCTTTTTATATATGTTCTTTTTGATTAAATATCCAATCTATAATATTCTGTCACATTACTTCAAACGTTATTCATAAATTCTGATTTCAAATGAAAATGCATTCCTTAATACTTTTTTGTGCAACATTTCTACAATATTTTTTTTGTTTTCATCATGATATTTTAATTACCGACACCTTTTGAACGTAACAGTGTCCTTGTTTTCCCTTCCGAAAATAACTGCATGTTATCTAATCAGTCTCAGCCATCAACCACTTAAATAACGACAAACACAAACACTTAGGAATGTGTATTTATTAATGTCGAAACTGCTAACGCATTTTGGGCGTTGAATGTTTGGACCTTGCATGCCGAATATTGATTGGCTTTGGCAGATGTGTCAATCTTTCGCCAACACAGTTCATAGGGCATGGTAAAACAATCGAGCTACCAGAAGATAAAGTAATGGAATGATGGGGTAATGAGACGACAGAGAGATAAGAATGGTGGAATGATAGAGTGATTGGGTGAAAAAATAGAAATGAAAGAATACTTATTGTGAATACCAATAGTGGGTGCGGGATCAAATTAAGTGCAGAACATGCACGTATTCGAAATTAATATTGCACGTATTTGCGCGAGAGTATATTGGTATTCATTATTGCATATCTTCTATTGAAAATTAAAATTAAAATTGCGAGAATGTGTGTGCGGGTTATTTCGCATAAACTTTTGAACAATTCCAGCAATTGCTGTCAAATTTGCACGAATACTTTCAAGTGACCCCGAGGGTTGCGATTCAAAATATTAGCCCCTGATGTCTTTTTTACGGGACTGCAGTGTTTGTCATCTCCGACGCATCTAGGAGACATGATGTCAGGCGTTGCTAAGCGGGCGAGAAGCGCAGAGTAGGCGGAACCGGACAAAGGTGGAGAACGACAGAAGAGCAAGGAGCGAGAAAAGCGAAACGATCGGGCAGAGCGGTAGAAGTAGGCGGAGGGGGAGGACCAGAATTGATTGATTGATTGATTTTTTCGTGTTTCCGGGCGCGTCAACTGCTTCAGTCATTAGTCCCGTTAGTGTAGTGCATGTTTTTTTCTCGGGTGATGGCGGTGATCTTCCCCCGTTGGATGGCGAGATCCGGCGCCGACCTACCGTCGGCTAGTGGGGTGTTCCCCCTAACCAGGACTCTCCCACCAACGGGGCACCGCCCCAGTCGGGTCAAGCCCTAAGCTCCCGACCCGTCTCCCGGAGTATGCAGAAGTGTAGTGCATGTTCGTGTAAGTGTGTGTATGTGTAAGGGGACAGGACAAGGAAGAGGTAGGAAAGATCGCGCGCGGTCCGTGGTCCGTTTGTTAGGGTACTGCCCCGGCATTCGCCTGGTGTTGATCGGAGAAACCACGGAAAACTACCGATCAGAGCAGCCGGCCGCTAGAATTCTTCTCCAGATAGCGACTGAATTCGACCTAGCTGAAAAGCTAGGGTCGAAAATCCTGCCACCGTCAGGACTCGAACCTAGGCCCTCCCGGTCAGAGGCGCTGCAGTGACATTAGTTGATGCACTGAGCTACCGCTCCCGGTGGGAGGACCAGAAGAAGTAGGTGGCGTGGGAAGAGCAAGGACATGAGCAACCAAAGTGGGCGGAGCTGTTTAACGCACGACTGTGACAAATAAATATCCATGCAACGCCGGGTTACTTCAATTAGTATCACTATATTATTTCAGACAAAAGAAATCTTCCTAAAAAAACTCGCCAAAGAGACTGAAGAAATGTATTATTGTCATGCTATGAAGTCGTCAACAACACAGAATGTAGTTGCACAATTGATCAAGGTTTAGTATATGATAAAAAACGTGCATTTTTTTAACTAGCAGCTAACGAGGTAACAGTTCTGAAGCGTAATATAAAAACAATGGAACCTTACATAAGTGTTTTGAAAAGGTCTACCAAAAGAGGAAAACTCGCCGTCAAGCGTTAACAGAACTAGAAGGAAGCGCCCAACCATTCACCACGAAAACGTCAACATTGGGTGCTTCGTTACATAACTCCACGTCAGGAAAAGAGGTAACGGTAGTACTCCGTTAAAAATAACACAGATTTTAGAATGGGATATTGTTTGTCCAATTCGGTGTACGTAGCATTCGCACGGCGTCCATTTATGAAACGAGTCAGTCTCAAAAGAAGGGTTGTTTTCGCGCAAACGAATATGCGACATTAATTTATCACAACATTTAGTTGTTCAAATATTTATCGCCCATTTAATGTTAATATATTTACAAAATATTATTTTATAGATGAAATACTTTGAATTTCAGATAAAATATACTTCGGAGATGAAGATATTAGTATGCGTATTGACTCATGCTTCATGAATTTTGCCTAATGTAAAACGCAAGGTGGGAAAAACTTCTTCCAGTTATGACTGTGGTGAAAACCGATTTACCTATCACATTTTCCTTATCGACAGGTGTGAAAATAGGGAAAATTGAGAGAGATCAAGTTAAGGTGGGTGTCGGCATATGCAGACTATGACGAAGAAAATAAGGAAAACCAATGACTAGCAGTTCAGAACAACTAACTGTCGAAGATTGGGTAGGAGAAACCTAAAATCTATGTAATGACGTTGAAGGACGACTAAGTAAGTATTCGGTGGCGAAATTCATCAATATGAGACGCGGGAGTAGGACAAGCACGATTACCACTTCACTTTCCCCCAAGGTTTCACAAGGAAGTTTGAGTTTACTCGTTACTTCGGTGTCAAATTCACGCCAAATTAAATTACGAGTAAGTTATTTAATTAATGAAACAGGATAATACAGTATAATGAGTTATTTTGCATTTACTCTCTTAAAGAAACAGACTAGATTTGTTGTTAGCTGAGCAGACTTTACTGCGCACTAAAGGCAAATTCCATCCCAACTGAGAAACTAACTTTAAGTCTCCGAAACTTTAAACTAACTAAGTCTCCGAAATATTTTTTTATTCAGATGAAAACTAATGTATATCAAAATATGTAAGGAAACCATACTATCAAATCAAAAGTCAAAATAATTTTGGACATGCCTTTTTAGTATAAGATATGATCATGCAGTAACTAAAAGGTACATTCAAGGTTTTGGCGCTCAAACAATAGTTCTTAAGAGAAAAACCTTGCTAAAACACAAATTATAATGGTGAAACAGGACTGGGCATCAGAAACGCGTAATTCCAACCGTTACTAGCGAAACAAATTGATAAGATCACCAGTACAAAGGAATGTACTCCTCAGTTAGGCCATTCTTGTTGAAGGGCAATCCACCTGCCTTTTAATTTAGGAAGAAAGTAAAGCGGGAAGAGGAAGCACGATTTACGCAGCCACCTCCAACTCGCACGCTGGGCAGAGACCACGCCCCGGGGACCCCTGCGCGAAGGCCGCCACAAAGGTGTCTCGTCCCGTGACCGCCTTTGTCGGCGGGAGGAGCCTTGGTCCGAAGTGGACTTTCACTCGACGCAGCCCTCCGCGCGTCGGCCCCGATGTAAATCGGACCATCGAGAGCCTCGACTCGCGGAAGTCTGGACTCTCGCCGCGATTTACGACTTACGACTTCGGCGAAGCCACTGGAGGTGAAGGAGACGGTCGATACTGCTCGGAGTAAAGAGAAGGAAAACCCGAACAACCATTGTGCAGCCGAATGCCTCTTGTTTTTAAGAACAGCGTCATTAAACGCCAGGAAGCAGGTCATAAAATTACAGAAATGCGTCCTTCAAGGCATAGGTGATACTTAAACCCAATCTTCCGGACTAAAAATTTTGTGACTGCGAGCCAACATACTTTATTGCCAAAAATTGTATTCGGACGGAAATTATATCTACAAGCACAATAAATAATATAGAGGGGCTGGAAGGCGATTTGTGTCTATAATGACACCCCAGAAAGAAAACATAAAACAGGAGGGTCTCAAAACATCAGACCACAGATGCACAGAGACTTCAATGCACTAGTAGAAAACGAGCTCAGCATTGGTTTTCTTTCCTAAATAATTTGTCGGTTAGACCGACTTAGGCGAAGATAGTTTTATATAAATGAAACAAAAACATTACGTGTACAGAAATTATACATCACAAAAGTGAATAAGAAATAAAATATATTACTAAAGAAAACAGAAAAAAATGATGACAGTACAATGTTGTCGTCTTAGAAATAATTTAAACATTGTCAAAACTCGCTACAGATGAGAGTCAACAACAGTGTAGTGGGTACATTGAATTGAAAACGGATTTCTACGCATCTGCGAATTTACTAGCCTCTTCAAAAAAATGTCTTTTAGATACATTATGCAAAAAACTACTTACGTTTTTGCAGCTTAAACGTAATACAATTTAGGCACATATATACAATTGTAAGCAATTCCTTGTATAAATAGAAGGAAAGTAGACTAGCTCTTTTTTTAGAAAGCGTGTAATAACAAAAATGAACATCATTAAAGCTCAACACTACGGAAAAATGGGAAGATGAATAAGCAGCAGAATTACGTTTACTAGACCTGGAAATGCGAAAAGGCAACACAATAGTCGCATTATGGAACCAGCATGACAACGGCCACCGCGTTGAGAGATGATAGCGACGTTAATAATAGTGATGGCGATGATAAACCGAGAAATGAGCATGCTGAGTTAGGTTATTGAATGAGAGACGCACAAAAACTCATGGAAACCTACCGCGGAATTCACTCTCGGAAGCAAGACGGAATACACTAGTTACCAGCTGCAAGAATAGTTGGATCCTCGACGAACGACCAGCGAGTATCACTAATGAGGATAATTTGTTGGTAAGGAGGTTGTTTGTCATTGGTTTTCTCACCCCTGCCAGAAAGTATCAAAGAATCAACGGACCGAGTAAACCATGCTCAGCACGGTCAGCACCACACTCGCCTCAGCAGCTTTCCTACTGCACCAGCCTCAGGAAGTGCGACATTTGTGCGGAAGTTACACATTTCTTTTGGTCTCTTCTAAAATAAAACAAGCACGGAAAGCAAGCACGCCAGCCATGACCAACCTGAGGCTCGTAATCCACATTACTAACTTCCACACGATTTGAACCTCTGTGCCTATGGCAGAATCGTGGCTACCGCTCTCCAGCGTATTTACCTTCAAGCAAAAAAGCAGTTGCTTAGGACCTCCACATACCATTCTCAGGAGACACCACGCTCCTGAACAATTTCTTTTTAATCGAAAAAAATGCTATTAAATATGTTTGTATCTTTAAAATAATGGTTACTAAAAAAGTTAGAACATAATTAGTATTTTTTTACTATATGTAGAGAATTTTTTCCGGAGGGGTCGCCGCAGTACTTACATTCGACCCTGGGCGGTGCGACCAGCGCAGGAGTGGAAACAATGGGCGCGAGTCTGCGCAAAGCGGGCATTAAGTCGGCGGTGGCGCGTCCCGGTGCGGCCGGCAGTGAAAGCGACGGGCGGCGCGGCGGCCGCCGCGTGATACGGCCTCTCGTTGCACAAGTCTTCCATAAAACCAAGGGGTGAGCGTGAGCGAAGGGATGGAGATGGGGGTTGGTTGATTGATTGATTGATTTATTGATTGATTGATTCGTGTTTCCGGGCGCGTCAACTGCTTTGGTCATTAGTCCCGTTAGTGCCGTGCATGTTTTTTTCTCGGGAGACGGCGGTGATCTTTCCCCGCCGGATGGCGAGATCCGGGGCCGACCTACCGTCGGCTAGTGGGGTTTCCCCCTAACCAGGACTCTCCTACCAGCGGGGTACCGCCTCAGCTGGGACAAGCTCTAAGCTCCCGACCGGTCTTCCGGCATACGTGGAAATGTAGTGCATGTTAGTGCAAGTGTGTGTGTGTAAGGGGAGAGGATAGGACAAGGAAGAGGAAGGACAGATCGCGCGCGGTCCGTGGCCCGTTTGTTAGGGTACTGCTCCGGCATTCTCCTAGTATTGATCCGAGAAACCACGGAAAACTACCGATCAGATCAGCCGGCCACTAGAATTCTCCTCCAGGCAGCGACTGAATTCCACCTAGCTGAAAAGCTAGTGTCGAAAATCCTACCGCCGACAGGACTCTACCTAGGACCTCCCGGTCACAGGCGCTGCAGTGACATCAGTTGATGCTCTGAGCTACCGCTCCCGCTATGGGGGTTGGTGGGGTGTTGTGGTCGAAGAACGCGCCGGGCTGCGTGAGTCCTTGGGGGTGCAAGGTCCTTGCGATCAAGGTCCGAGATCTGGCGCCGACACGTCCACTCGGTAGTGAAAATGTTTTGCAACATGTCAAGACAACTTTATGTCGGCAGCGTATGAGAATACCTGCACGAAATTGATAGCTGGGTGTCGGAGTGCAAAATGCACTTAAATAACGCACAGACAGCAGCAAAAATATAACCTCTCATGGCATATACTCCCTCATCCAAATAAAAAGAAACAAAATCTCACTAGAATGGAACCCTCCCAAGAAACAAGAAAACTACTTGGAACGATATCTAGAGGACCTTAAACTAGCACATTCTCATTGAAAAAACATATATAAATTAAAGAAAACCCCATCAATGAAAATCGCTAATAAACAGATACAATTCACAAAACAACACTGCTATAGCAATATACAAATCCATTTTAAGACTTATAATTACTTAGGATTATTCCATATGGATTAATGCTGCCAATATTAATATCCGTAAACTGACTGTTTACGGGTATTCAACATGGAATCATGTGAACTCCTACTCAAATACCTTTCCACAAACATCTATCATAACCTACATCCAGATAATCCCAGCACTCACCAAATTTAGACTCACAAAATTCCAATTTATACAACCAGAATCCAGAATTGGTATTATCCCGGTGGTAGTTAATTAAAATAATAAAAGTTATGCAATACTCGCACATCACAAAAATGCAATAACTACCAATAAAAATAAGTATTACTACAATGATAAGAGCACTGGATACAAAGTGCTAACGTAACTGTACATATACTTATGTAACTGTAACTGTAACCTGTAAGAGTACACAACACCTAATTTTATGTGTTATTAAAATCAACCATCAATATGACTCATTGTCGTTTGGATAAACCAAAATACCTCCTTTAAACCCGAAAACAATAAATTGAGGAATGTTCCATATAACTTCTGGCAATATAGTAGTGCTAGTTAAAATTAGGTCCGCAATCCACTTGTAAAGATAATGAGACAATTTGCTTTTTAATTCTCATGAGAAAAGCCGCAAAATTATGTAGGTGAGATTGTCCCTGCAGTTGCGATAATATCTCTGAATATTTCAGGCGATTACAACCAAGATAAAACCCGTAATGCATCTTGGCGATCACTCCAATAATAAATCACAAATTTTCTTTCTCACAGTCAGGTTTTGTTTCTAGGATCTCTTCAACTTCAGTACATTTTGTCTTGAATCTTAGTGACATGAACATAACAATAACACTGTATGGAATTATATTTTAGTTTCTAATATTCGTACAATATACGGAGTGTAGACAAAGTTATGTAATGCTGCGGAAAACTGATTTTGAGATTTCAACGGAAATACACGTTTTGGGGTCCCCTGATATCGAAAAAGTGTTGTTTTTTTCAAAACGTTCGTCCATCCATCTGTGAACACTTCTAGCGCCTAAACCATGCGTACGAGCTTGTCCAAATCGAAGAAATCCCTACCCATCTGGCTCTAGTTAAATCTTTGAAATTTTGAAAACATTTTTTTAAATTTGGGGGTACTTTATATGAAGCCCTCCGGTCATTTTCAAAATTTTCTCAAAAACGGCCCCAAATGTAACCCCCGATTTTCACGGTTAAATCTCAATTTTCGAATATTGGAAAAGTTTGAATATTTTTCGGCGTCTCCTAGAACTATAAAATTGAAGATAGAGATTTTTTCTACAAATAAAATGTATTCTCCATAATCAGTTCTTTCATTAAGGTCATATACATTTGTTTGAAAGTTTTAGTATATTTCGTGCAATAGTGCATGCAATATTTGCAATTTAAAAAAATTTAAAAAACAGAATTTTCTCAAAAACGACTCCAAATTTTTGCTTTACAGTTTTGGTAGGAATAGTGCTAAATGCACTCTATAAGATGACAGAAACGCCATACAGTCTTTTTTTTTAATTACGAAAATCTAACTTTTTGACTTTTCTCACGCGTCGTTCATATTTACACTATCGGCAATTTGTTTACATTATTGCATTTATAAGTACATCTGCTTTAAATAATATCATATGAAGTTTCTCGAAAACTCAACAGTTTCTCGTGAAAATGAGCTCAAAATTTCACATTTTCAGAAACGCGCAACACCCATTCTCTCAAAAACGGCTCCAAATTTTTTCTTCAACTTTCCCGACGGTAGTACTAATTGTGCTGTTAAAAATGACTAAGTTCATATTGCTGTATTCTTTTATTTTTTTCAAAAATTACACAAATGTAAATTTTTAAATATCTCTCACGCGAATATAACCATTTCCATAGATTTGTATACATTATTGAATTTTTGGGTGGAAATGCTTTAAATGAAAAAAGCCTTTAAATGAAATGAAAAAAGCCTTTAAATGAAGTTTTTCGAAAACAATAGATTGCTGTAAAAAAGTGCTTCAAATTTAAGCCACATTAAATGAACATAATATTATTGTAAATCTATTCATGCACTTACTTGTACTCTCTTCAATAGAAAAAAACGTATACTTAAGAGGGATATTTTTGGATTAATTTTTATGAATTTCGTTGAAAAAGTTAGGTGTTTTGCGATAATTTTGCATTAATTTTTAGAAAATTGGTGATATTTATTCGCAAGAATTTCGCATTTGTCGCCAATTTTACTTTCTAAAGAACGCAAATATTAGCGATAATGTAGATTACGTTCTGACTCCCAGTAAGTCTGTTCGTCAAAAAAATGCAAAATCACTTTTAATTCAGTTTCTGTGACTTACCTAGTATATAAAAATCAATATTTTTTGGTATTTTATGCGCTGCCGTAACGTTCATTCGATTGCAGTAAAATTTGGTCAACTTATTGCTTGCACTTGGGGAAAGAATATAAGCACAGTACAATGGGAATGTGCGTATGTCTGTTGGATAGAGACGCGCGTTGATTTTATGCGTTTATGCTGACGCGTACGTCCCTGAACAAATGCTCTTCGCAACCCGCCGCACGCTCAAGTATTAAGCGCGTGTTGGCTGCATATTCTGCCCCTACGATTGTGAAATATCGGCCGGAATTATTACTTGAACCTCATTTCGGACAAGTAAATCAAAGACATCTCTAAGACAATCTCATAAAGAATGCAAGACCAAACTTGAGGAAGAACGATTTAACAAGAGGATACTCGACAACCAGGACATAGAACAAACCAATGCCCGCGGAAAATTCTTTCATCTATTAATTTTTTTCCTGGGCGTAACTTAAAAGTGATTAACAATCACGTGACCATCAGCGTGTTAAGTGTAATACTTTGCAAGAGCGACTCATTGCCGAGACCACTTAACACAAAATCCCAGGTTTGGACGTATTAGGTATGAAAATTTCAAAGTAGACGGACTCTTGTGAACATTCATCCCTCTCTAAATCATTGCACGAAAAGTAAAAATAGCTACATACGGAAACTCATCCGCCTATGTTTCTGACAACCCATGCTACAGAGAAGGAACACCTTGTAAAAACGTTGAAAAAACGTTACAGAATGTCCAGAAAGTTTCACGGAGAATATTATTTTAAAATTATTTTTATTTTAAATCTCAAACTACATAGGTCATGAGATTTTACTGTACAAGCCTACCTCTAGGTACACAAAATCCCATTTTTAAAGACCTAAATACGCTTTGTTTCCGAGTTAAGACCGATTATAAAGAGTGTTGCAGCGTAACGTTGTTGTCGGTTGCACTTGCGTCTGTTTTGGCCCCTTCCATAATATTAACACTTCTATATTTTCGACTTAAATCCTAGTGGCCCAGTTGCAAACCCACAGGGTCTTGTCTCGACGGTTCCTTCCGACAATTTTGTAAAATTCGAAGTATGTTGTATTACTCGTAAAATAAAATCCTCTTCGCGAAACCAGCGACAACAATCTTAAAGGCGCGAATTCTTTTGACCGCCCGCACAACACACTTTCTCGAATGAACTTCCCCTTCCCCCTTCTGTTTCTGTTCCTTCCCCCCTCGCTCACACGCATCTCACAACCCGCTCAACAACGCCCGTCGATCCCTTGAGAGCTCTCTCACACATTTTGCATTCGGCTCCGCGATAAAGATCCACACAATTAACGTGGATGCTGATGATCTATGGTCAGTGCGGGCAGGTATGCTGCCCCGAGGCTGCAACTTCGCGAGCGTTCATGGCATTTTGTAACATTGCGGAGAAAGCCAGAAGGGGCAGCAGACTCGCTGCCACAACCGCCGCCGCCGCCGCCACCGCCGCGTAGAGCTCGCGCGGTAAACATTGGCGCACGGTTGCGGCAGCAACAGCGGCGGCGGCGCCACCAGTAGCGACTGCGTTGTTTCGCAAGGCGAACCTCGGCTCCTGCGGTCGTGGCTGTGTTTGAAGCTGCTGGCTCAGGATGATGGGATGAGATGAAAGATGGGCATGAGAATCAGAATTCTAAGTTTGAGGTTGAAGGTGAAGCTGAAATGAGTCATTGACGGCTTTACCAATTTTAGTATGTAATGTTAAATAATTTTGAAATATTGAAAATTTTACAGACGAAATTCTACACATAGCTGTAAAAATACGAAATTGACCTTTGTCTTTTCTGTGACCTTTAAGTAGAACAGAAGGCATAGGAAAGTACAAGCAGCTGTATAAGGCAATTGAGAGAGTGTCAATTTCTAACAGATCTTGAGAGAACACCGAAACAATAATCTCTTTCACCTACCTCTGTAAATTTACAACAGTACCCTGCTTCCCCATCATCATAACTTAAAGTTTGAGCAACTCGAGGAAGATAGAAATCCGAGATGTTTTCTTATGATTTTAAAGCCTTATGGTTTAAGGACACACAGACAATTTTTGGATACGACGACTTCATAATCAATCAAAAATAAAAACCGACATAGGCGCTCTAAAATACGATGCAATTGGAGCGACATCCAGCGATTAAATTCGGTAGTTTTCTCGGTGCGCAATTCGTTTTTGCAGTTTCCATGAGTTTGGGGTCAGATAGTCATAGAAATTGCAATTTTGCAAAATACAGCAAGGCTTTTCTAAATTGATTTTGTGTGGCAGCTCGGGACAAAAAATACAACAATAGTATCTAATGGCTGTCGAGTTCAATTTTGTAGATTACTTTGCAACCCTTTTAGATAAGCTTCAATTAGCAAAAAGGATACTTCAAAAACAAATTGACAAACTATTAGAGATCGGAAATACAGCGATAAAACAAAGAAAGATGTATTACTCGTACATAAAGATAAATATACGAATAGATTTAAATATCTGAACGCAATAGCTTGTTGACTCTTCACGAAATGTAAAGGCTTCTTAATACAGAGTGAACTTAAACTTCGATACACACACTGTTGAATTCCGAAAACCCAGTGTTTACCTAAACAACTATAACAAACATCAAAGGAACTAAATTGAATGCCTCCATGGGATGTGGCAACCAATCACAACAACATCGTATAACCTAAAATTTCTTCTGGTTGTCTCTTCAGGGCCTCTCTAAAATCGTTTCGTGGTCCTCCCGAGGCTCGCACACACCAGTTTCAGAACCCTTTCACTGACAATTAAGGAAATTTTGAAATGATAAGAAACTTAGATTTAGAATTAACTAAATTCAATTGCGTCGTTCTCATTTTTTTTCCTAGGGCTTTTATCCAGCCGACAGCCGGTTGCCTTTTACGTCCCGAAGGGACGCATACTCGACCATACACTAGACAAACACTTGCGGGCTCCTCTGATCTGGGGTCAGCAGAACGCGAGGCCCTCCGCGACAACACACACACACACAAAGTCGAGGGACAAACAGCCATGCCCAAAGCGGGACTCGAACCCGCGACCCTTCGGACCGAAGCGCTGAGTCGGTACTCGCTCTTAGCCACCTCGGCCATCCAGGTCGGCGTCGTTCTCATAATAATGAATTATTTATACAGAGTTTGATTTCGATCCGTCAAATCGACGGTTGCCTCTGGTTGTACGTATTGAAAAAATGAATTTTTGTATGCTTCGTGATTGGAATACTGAATATAAAGGCAGATTAATTTATTATTATTTTATATTTCATAACTTGCACCATACGACAGTGGATAATTTTGAGGATGAGCATAACGCTAAGACTACCGCGCTTGCCGAAGCTCAGCATGAGAATGAAGATGATCACGAGGAAAATGAGAGGGCGAGACTGAGAGCTTCTACTGCGACAATGCAGCGGTGGAATTAACCTACAAAAGATCATTGCTCCCAGAGATTATTTACAAGTGTAGGAAAGTTAATTGTATGTGAAGTCTTTCGCTTCGTTGCTAGAGAGAAAGGAAATGAGAGAATGTGGTTTAGAGAGTCTTGTTTTCTAGGCTGGGAAGAAAGAAAAAAATTATAACGTGCTATATAGGAGTTTTAACTTCAGAAACGTTAATAGAAGATATCCAAGGTATGTTCTGGGGACAAGTAATTAGTACTCACCAGTGGTCTGCAACAGCAAAAATGCTACTCAACAAAATTACACAAAATGATTTTTCGAAAAGCACCAACGCACAATGTACAACAAGAAATGACGTTTAACACTACAATAATACCCAAATATTCAATCAACTTCACAATACTGCAATAACATACAGTACAATAAGTTTTACAGAGCAATAATATCAAAAAACAGCACAACTCTTGAATATCAAATATTTGAAGACGGTTTGCCTCTTGGAGCATTGCTGTCGTATGATGCGAGCTGGATCGCCAGCAGTGTCGCACTGAATTCGAGAATGCAGTCGATATGTGCAGTAAAATAATATTCGGAATAACACAATCAAATAATTGCATTTAATTCAAAACTTTCGTTGTTTTTTCGAGTTCATGGGTGACTTACAAAACTAGACACCTTTCATGTGACCGGAAAATGCATAATTTTCTATCAAATACTGCATACAGAGGAAATAAGTACTATAGATTTATGTTTATTGAGTTGTGATTTTTTGTCTGGCCTGGTTTTCATAATTTAAATTATCATTTTATTGGGTTGAATTTTTGACAAGCTTTTAACACCTTAGTTAATTAGTTCAATTTCCTCTGGAATTAACGATTATTTTTGATTTCTCAATGTGGCAACGCAACAGGGTTATTTTCTAAAATCAATTATCCAAGTCTTTCATCCTACGTGACTTAAGGAATCTCTTTAATTCTCCTTCCTAAAATAAATATTATCGATACAAGTAGAAAAAGTGACGTTTTATTTTGCTTTTAGGAAATTTTGCGACACGAGCCCGATAGGCTGACTGACTTTCATTTTACTTTAATTCAAGTACACAAATCACTTAGAGATACATTAAAGACAGTAGTCTGTGATGCGGTCAGACGATGACAAATTTATGTGAACATCGTCTTACTTTTACACACTATGCACCCTCTGAAAGAACCGATTCTACTAGTGGTGGTCTAAAAAAAGGTTTTCGAGATCTGCAAAGAAAGTTGCGATGAACATTAATTTCGAATTTTTATATTAATTTTGGAAAATAAATATTTTCAATTGCAATAACTTATTGTACCATGTAATTGATACCCCACATTCCAAATACAAAACAATTTATTTCACGACAAAATCTGGAATAAGCTACTAGTCAATTGTAAGGCCTATCACCACAAAACCGCGATTTAATGTTTTCGAATTGTTTATCAAAATGTTCCTTGAATAAATCAGTTACCGAGTTATCCCATGCCGCCACTTTAGCCTGTCACTTCAATGCATTACTTCATACTTCTACGTTGGTAGAAATAGCAACGTTTTAACTTCTTTCTAACAATCTCAATTCGATTTTTAAAAAAACTACGAGCACTACGAATATTCTTTACTCCAGAATAACTTTTCTTACCATACCCAATCCGTATTTGCAACATTCTACGCAACTATATTGCTTATTTGGTTTCTCGGGAAATGAAACCGTTCTAATGAAATATTTATTTTGTCTAAAACTAGATTAGCGATTTAGTATGTTATTCTGAAGTATAATAGTAATTAATAATAATTTCAGTGTCGTAAAATCTGATTTATTTTCATTTATTTATTTCAAACACACTGAACCCTAAAGATAAAGTGCCTCGCTGATACTCTCGAGATAAGAACATACGGACAAAATTAGTATCATCATTAGTGATGCATTTCACTTTTTGTAATGTCGTTTCAAAAAAACATCAACTTTGAGGACGTAGCATTCCATTCGCTTATTTTTATTTTATCGTCTTCATTATGTTCATATCAACGAATATACACTTGTGAATATAAAAATTTATCCATCGTGATTAAAACAATGTCTCAAGCACTACTACGTTAACTATTGTTCAACATTCATGAAACTGGAGCTACTAGATGTAACGTTAAGAACAGGAATGTGTATTATGATTTTTTTTGTTAGTTACATAATTAGCATCCGTATCATTATTCACCGCATACTTTTGGCACGATTATTAAAGATTCTAGTTAATATTTTACATAGTATCAAGATATCACGAACTATCAAGAGCTCAAGTCACATATGCTTTAATGGAATAAGGCGGTTATTTACGATACTTTTGCATATCACAACAATTTCTTTGTGGCAATGTTTATCATGACATCGGTATTATTCATCTCATTTAAATGTAAGATTAATCAACACGATATAAATTGCTGATGATTTCCGCCCATCAAAATAATTCTCCTACTAGTTTGCAAACTACCACTTTATTATTCTGGGAATGTGAGTATTTATGTGTGTTTTTATAATGTAGTCTATTGTTCTTTAATGTTTTGAGATACAGGCGTCAGCAAATGTAAAGAAATGGTTACGTAGTTATCCTTCCGTTGAATTACCATCCCTCCACCTTCTTCTTCACGACAAAAACAGTAATAATAGGCAAAACGTCTAGCATTTATTGCTAGAAACAAGATTTGACGTCATGGATGGCGGGAACGAGATGGGTGGAGGAGGCCGGAGTGACATGGGGCGGCGTGGAATGACTGAGTGGAGTGGAATGGCATGGAGTGGTGTAGAGCGAAGTGATGTGGAGGAGCGGAGCGGAGCGGTGCGGTGCGGTGAGGGGCGGTGCGGTGAGGGGCGGTGCGGTGAGGGGCGGTGCGGTGAGGGGCGGTGCGGTGAGGAGCGGTGCGGTGAGGGGCGGTGCGGGGCGGAGCAAAACGGTGCGCGGCGGTGCGAGGCGGTACTGGGCGGTACGGGGTGGTGCGGGAGGCGGTGCGGGGCGGTGCGGGGCGGGGCGGTGCGCGGCGGTGCGGGACGGTGCGGGGCGGGGCGGGGGCGGGGGGCGGGGAGGGGGCGGGGAGGGGGAGGGGGGCGGGGAGGGGAGGGGCGGGGAGGGGAGGGGTGGGGAGGGGGAGGGGAGGGGCGGGGGAGGGGCGGGGAGGGGAGGGCGGGGCGGGGCAAAACCTAGTCGAGTGGAACAAATGAGACAGGGGACGGAGAGCGGACAGGGGACGGTGTCACGCAGGGTATAAATAAAATTACTTCCATTTGACACTAGAGATAATATTGATGTCTAAAACGATTATGATAAATAAAATGCCTGAGGATGTCGTGTTGCTTCGCTAGTTTAATAAATTTGTTGCTCATTTTATCTTGCTACTCAGCTTCCCCCATCTCCGCACGGGCCTCGTAGAAATCTACATGTTAAACTTTGGAAATTTCAACGCCTGGAACTCAGCGGAGGTATTGTCCATTAAAAATGTAGCGGCAAGTACCGTGATGAAGTAACTAGCAGTCCATATATTTATAAATCTGACAATTTTTGTTTCTTAATTCAATCACAGTCTGAGACTACCACATTTGTCTCTACGTTTCTTCTTCTACGTTATCTTCGCCTCATTAGATGAAGCTCACATTTAATTGTACCTTTAACTGAGATTTAGTTGTCCTTTAATATAATTCTTGATCACGGTCGGATTTATACCAAACGGGGGACTTTTAAGCATGTCCAAACAATAGATACCCCCCCATTAAATGGCATTGCAACGTTGAATATAGGTTACGAAAAATAAATATGGAAATAAACCATAAAAGTTTCATTTACAACATTGTATATTTTTTTGAATATTTATGAAATAAAAAAAAATCTTTAAAAAATGTTGGTGGCCCCTATCGAGCTTAAGCCTTGAACTCCTCCTCAGTCTACTTACGCGTTAATGAACCCTTCCAGAGGATTTTCTGATTCACCTTTCCACTTCCCCAATGAACAAGGGAAGTAACAGAAATTGTAGACATCTGTAATAAAATTTTGCAATTATCAATTCAATTATTAATGTCAATTGCAAATTCAATTTTCAATGAAATGGCAATTTTTACATTAGAAGATGGTTCATATTGGTAAAAGTTAAACCATTGAAACCATGCGTATTGTAATGTTAAAAAATGTAATGTAAAAAATTAATAATTAACTCTAACACATTTTCGTCAAATTTCTTCAGGAATCAGTAGGTTTGTCAGTGTTATTTAAATATCTCTCGTATTCACGCTTTATTCGATATTATGTCGTTCTCATTCCATACTTTTTAGTTCTTAATTTTCCTCCACCGCTCCTTTTCAGTTTAACTCAGTTTCCCAAACATCTGCCTTGTCATTTTAGAATCGGGCAAAAAATAAATGTACATTATAAGGGTAATGGGAAACTCAGCACTAACAAAAAAAAGGAAATATCTTTAACATGTAAAAAAATCACATGCATTCTTTCGAAGTACTGACATTTCCACTTTGACAAAACAAATGAATGTAAGATGTTAACAGTCAACTCAACTCTATTAAATAGAGTAAAATACGTGACTCTAGTATTACGCGTAATAAAATATATTATGAATAATTACATTCATCATTTTTAACTGCAGGAAATAATAACTTATATTATGTAATCCGGCATATCATGCAAGTCTCGATAGCGCGTGCTCTCTTTAGTTTCACATTCTGCAGGTCGGGCAAAATGTTTAATGAAAAGGATTAAAAGGAAAGACAATGCTTCTAATTTACATCTCTTAACTACCCAGAATTAATAAAAACGTACGGTTTCTCAAGATGTTATTTAATGCGACCTTTACTTTTCCATACCACACGCAACCAAAATATAAACGGATGTTAAAAAGTAAGCGTATACATAACAAATAATTTCAAATTTCACAAAAAATAAAATACACGGAGGAAAGCAACAGTGATAAATGAGTCTTCCTTGTTCTACCCGAAATAAAATATTTTAGTTCTACCTCCACGTAACGTAAGATCGTCAGAACCATGAAGCACCCGCAATTGACCACCTCAAACCTGATAATCCTGATATTCAGGGCAATTTGTCAACACTAGAGCACATAAAAGCACGTGATGCCATCGGTCGAGTGGTACTGTCGTAAAGAGATCGTTCTACTTCTGAAAAATAAAAAGATTTAGCAATTAACGGAACAGCCATACATCAACACTTTACTCTCAGCACGCACGCGTGAACTTACAAACGATCTCCAGAAGTTGGAAGTATCTACGCCATCGAAAGTGGACCGCTGGTTATGGTACGTTCAACTCAACAGCTCTTGCAGGACTATAAATTAGACGCCATAGAATAATTATGAGCCTATGCAAATTTAGGGAATACCAGAAGCGATCAATCACTAATTTTCTCGATTTTTTTTTTCGATTTTACACTTGTTTCAAAATAACATGCTTGCCACTGATGTATGCGTTACGTAATGTAATCAATGACAGACGTTTTGGGTTACGCAGCTGTCATTCAACCTTGAAAATATACAATTACAAAAATATGATGTAGCAAAACAAAAGAGATTTTGGATGAATTTAAAAACGCCATAAAATAGTTATAAACTAATTTGTTTATATCCATATAAAGAATGGCATATCCAACATTGGACCAAACCTTAGTGTCCAATTCTTGTATAAAATGAATTCTACAAATCCATTCTAGTCAATATCGCTATACAACAAACGTTAATTTCAAGTTGTTTAAATAAATAAAACGTCTCATGTTTCATTACTTGTATTTTGAAAATCTCACGTACGAGTAAGATTGCGTTTGCTGAACGTGTGAAAGAAAAACAATAACTTTCAACTTGTTTTCTTCTTATCAGGACATAAGACAACAATTGCATAAACAACTAATTAATTCAATGATCCTGTTTATCATTGCATCATTACGCCGAATTCCCCATTTGAATTTTTAAAATATACTGCATTTTGTCTTTCTTCAAAATTTTCAAGAAATTACTTGGTTTTCTGGACTGATTTTATGGAAGAACTGAAGCTCTCAGGCCTAAGAGAAAGGACCATAATTAATTATGAGAGAAGTTCCGGACTCACGTCATATGGACTGCCTCATTTTTAATCTTAACAAATGTGTTTTATACAATGTTGGTTCAAAGTTTCATAATACCTGTAACATACTGGAGCAATTTTTCTCTTCGAGTTCTTTCTGAACTAATAATAATAATAATAATAAATAATAATAATAATAATAATAATAATAATAATAATAATAATAATAATAATAATAAAGAATATTATTCATTCATACGTTTTGTTTCAATTTCTGTCAAGGTTGACAAGATGATAGAGTTCTACGGGATCTCTACCAGCATTTATCAGAACAAAACGAGCATGAAATACAATGTATTTATTTAATGTAAAAAACAGCTAAAAAGTACATGACGTACAAACGTACGTGATGTATGGAGACAATTAGTTTTGAAGAATCTTTACGAAATGGAGTCTTGAGATGATCTGTTGTCATGATTCAGAAACGTATAGTGTTCTGTATTGACAAGCTTTCAGCAAGTGGTTGATAGCATTATACAAAATAAAACTCTCAATAAGAATGAAGTCTTACAGTTATATTATTACCAAAATGTTTGGAAACTCCCATGTAATCCTTAGTATGGGAAACAGTTCACTAAGAAACACATGAACTGATTTTTGGAAGATGACTCAATGTTCCGTAACATCAAACGAAATTCTAGCATTTTAAACTTAACATAATAAATGGCATTTCAAAGGTGTTCAAGCTCCATTTGATCGGGAACTATTATCATACATTTCTCGCTCGCTCAGCGTTTTGGGCTACATATCACGAAGGAATCACACGCGCTATATCTATGTAGACCTGTAGAAGCACTGAAATCTCAAAACTCATCCCTAAAGTACCTTCATGCACATAAAATTCCATGTACCTTTTGACAGTTCAACGCAAAAAAAGCGGAACTTTTCTGTTTCGGACAAACACAGGTTGCACAGAGTGCAGACAGCTTTCGGCTCCCCGCGAATGGTCATTGAAAGTCGCAGTGACGCAAAACGCGAGCACAGGCACATTGCGCAAAAGGCACTGAGCAGAACTTGAGCAAGGGACCCATAAAGCTATCCGGAGTAGAACTGCCATGCCACTTTGGTTGTCCCCTGTGCCGACTACACATGCGTGTTTCCGTCCCAGTCCCAGTCGCCGTCACTACTTTTACCGCCACCGCTGCCTCCGTAATCAAGTCTGCCGCCGCTGCCATCGTCGTTATCGTCATCATCGTCGTCGTCATCATCGTCGTTATCGTCATCGTCGTCAACGTCGTCGTCAACGATGTCGTCATCGTCGTCGTCCCCATCGTCGCCGTCGTCCCCATCGTCGTCGTCGCCGCCATCGTCGTTGTCATCGTCGCCGTCGTCGTCATCGTCGTCGTCATCGTCGTCGTCATCGTCGTCATCATCGTCGTCGTCATCGTCGTCGTCATCGTCGTCGTCATCGTCGTCGTCATCGTCGTCGTCATCGTCATCGTCGCCATCGTCATCGTCGCCATCGTCATCGTCGCCATCGTCATCGTCGCCATCGTCATCGTCGCCATCGTCATCATTATCATCGTCGTCATCGTCGTCGTCATCCTCATCATCATCGTCGTCGTCGAGCCCGGTTGGGACCCTACAGTTTCATTCAGAAACCGCTTCATGCATACATGCAAATTCGAGAGTGCCCGGTATTGTTATCCAGTATTCACTACGCACGAAAACACGAGTCTCGACATACTAAACTCCCTTTCGGCCATTGCTATAATATTGTTTGCGAGAAGTTGTAAAAAAATCACAGAAATGCATATATTTGAACGTTTGTTACACAATAAAATAAGATTCTGTTATTTGGTTCAACAGTATCATCAAAACACCAATGAATGGTCGAAATTAGAACGTTAGTGTAGATTCTCTGACAATTAATTATAATTGATGTCGAAGGCTCTTCGAGCGAGCATTACTCTTCCGCAAAATGCAAGCGATCTACGTTAGTACAACATGAAAATAATTGAGATTTGAATATATTTCCTGTGCATCATTTCTAAAGCCATCTTTTTACATCAATTTCCACCAACAAACTGTCATCAAAGCAATAGTCATACATTGCAACATTATTTTCCTACCAGCAACACAAGCACCGCCATTTGCGCTATCGTCGTCGTCATCATCGTCATCCACTGTTTCACGCTCCTGTGCCCATTGCTCCCGCTTCGCTGCACGCACTGGCCATGTATTATCCCCTCGCATATATTTCGGGAATTACAGCCAACGGGACGCGTGTTGAAAGAGGATGTCGCTGCGAGGCACATTGATTCCAAAAAGGTGAACCTGCATTTGACAGCTTTCACCTGCATGTAGAACAACGTTCGTGTTTCGCGGTCGTTTCACGGTTCGAGTACGGCTCAGGATGTACTACTGGTATACACTTCCAGAAATGGTCTGTCACGTATAAATCCGTCAAGAACTTTATACACTTCGAGTTATTACTGGTTAGAACTTTACACGGGATGTAGAGTATTAAACAAATGTTGAAATAATTCCGCCAGAATGCGCTCGTTAATGTACACAGAGTTTACTAATTTTACTACCCTCGCATCAATTAACAGGTCATTTATTTTATTTTTTTACAAGAGGTAGAAAGTAAAATCTACCAGACACACTATGAGATCTGAAATGTTATCTAATATTCTTGCCTTCTTAATGTATTCTTCCTCGTTCTAAGTACGTTCTAAGTGAAAATAAATTCACTTTAAAAGGTTTACTAAAGAGTTGATAATGGAATGTTTGTAACTGTTTTCTCTTTTGGTGAAACATTTCTCGTTTTCAAGAGTGCAAGTCGTTTCGTTCCGTCTTCAGTTAAAAATCTAATGAATCCCCCACCCCTGGATATGATGTAATGAATCTTGAAAAAGATCTCGCTTTGAGGACAAATGTTTATATTCATGTGAATACAAACAAGGATCTTACATCAGGTTGTTATAAGTGTAGAGTACCATTACATTAAAACGAGGCAGTGCACACGTAATCAAGTTCGTGGATGTGTACGTAACTTATGCGCAAAACACAGTGAATTTATAGCAATGTTCTGTGATTTTTTGTCGTCTCGCAATTCAATGCAAATTTTCTTAAGAAGCTTCCATTGAATATTGGCTCTCGCTTCCTCTTGTATTTCACACTTGTCCACTTTAAAATTTTTCAATTAATTCATAAACACTGAGTTGTAAAGCACAGTCAATGCATTGTATTGAAAGCCCCCAATGTATTTCAGACCGATATATTTTGATTTCTGACCAAAGAAATCTAATCACTACATTTTTTCCCCTCGTACGGGGAAACGTCCTACATACTGTTGGACATTTACACAATTACATCAGGGAGAAAAATAACACAATTAATATCGAACTTCGATTACATGTTCACAGAAGTACCATTTCTAAGAATTTATGAAAAGGCAGTTATAGATCCATACGCGTGTTATGGAAAACACGAATACTTGATTCTTTTCCTCTCCCAAGGCATAGCTAGGGTAAAGGGTTTTGGGACACAATACTCTCCTGAAATATAAAAAACTTCACAAAAGTCACGTATATGACCAGTTACTTCAATGTTACGTCTATTGAATGATGACAGATGTCGGACGGTACAGACATTTATTCATTAACATCACTACAAGATTTTATAAAGATGACTCATGAATAATTACTTGTAATATCTATTTTCATCTCACAGAGAGGGAAATGTCAAGAACTATATCGTACATAAAATGTTACTCTTCTATAATCGTTCGTTTTATGTTAATTTGCCGAGTTTGCTCCGAAAGAAAAATGTGGCTAAGGCCTAGTACATTGACTCTGCTCTCTCTCACTCCATCTCCCTCTCTCTCTCACTCTCCATCTCCCTCTCTCTCTCACTCTCCATCTCCCTCTCTCTCTCACTCTCCATCTCCCTCTCTCTCTCACTCTCTCTCTCCATCTCTCTCTCTCCCTCTCTCTCCATCTCTCTCTCTCTCCATCTCTCTCTCTCTCTCTCTCTCTCTCCATCTCCCTCTCTCTCCATCTCTCTCTCTCTCCTCTCTCTCTCTCTCCATCTCCTCTCTCTCCATCTCCCTCTCTCTCTCCTCTCCCTCTCTCTCTCCATCTCCCTCTCTCTCTCCATCTCATCTTCTCTCTCTCCATCTCCATCTCCCTCTCTCTCTCCATCTCCCTCTCTCTCTCTCTCCATCTCCCTCTCTCTCTCTCTCCATCTCCTCTCTATCTACTATCTATCTACTATCTATCTACTATCTATCTACTATCTATCTACTATCTATCTACTATCTATCTACTATCTCTCTTTCTCTCTCTCTCTCTATCTCTCTCTTTCTCTCTCTCTTTATATAATGTGTGTTTGTGTGTGATACTAAATGATGTTCTCGTCCACAGACCCTCGAGTGAACGACTGGCCGCTTATGGACAGCCCGGTGCCCACGCTCGTCATGGTCACCGTGTACCTGTACATCGTGGTGCTGCTGGGGCCGAAACTGATGGCGAACAGGAAGCCTTTCCAGCTGCGCAACATTCTCGTCGTGTACAACGCGATGCAAGTGGTCTTCAGCCTCGTCATGCTGTGGGAAGTAAGTGCACCTCCTTAACATACCATTTTCTCCAGGGGAGAGGGTCTCTTCATCACTCTCCACTAACGCTGGGTCTGATCTTGCATTTAAGATGGTGGAAACTGTTCTTTATTTGAGTTAATTTAAAAGTTTCTCAAACTTTTCACTTTCGATGACCGTGCGTAGTTATTTTTCTCTTCGTTCTGAATAAAACGATTTTTTTTCTAAAAAATAAAAATTAATGTTTATAATTAAACTACACTCGCATATTTTGAAAGAAGTTTTATTCCAACATTATTATCAAAAATATGAAATAACTGAAAGAAGGAATAAAAACTTTCATTCGGTCAAACGAAATAAAACGAGTGTTCGAGGAGAAAAATAAAAGTTGTTATGTAACGGTGGAACAAACAACAGAAACCATGCAGACCATACTTTTCGAAATGAAAGTAATATGATTGTAATGAGTTTTTTAATCTCCAATATCACTATAAGTCTCAGAGTGATGCCAGAAATTTAATGAAAAGTTGAGATTTTCTGCACTGTTAAGCAGTTTCTGAACAATACAATTTTTGCCTACGTTTTGATACCGCACAATCAAAACAAAGATATATTAAAGAAGTGTTTTCTTTTTAAAACCACTAAATTCAAAATCAAAATACTTAATGAATTTCTACCTAAAATACTTAATTTAAATGATTCACAATCCTACATTATTACTCTCATGCCAGGTTGTCTTGATTTACTCACAAAACAATCGCTCTTTACTTCAGTTCAGCTACTTTTCATGAATTATTCAAGCACTCAAGGGTAGTAATAGAAGCTTCATCTTCGCCGATCAAGCGCGTAATCTCATTTCCTCTTTTCTTCCCCCTCTATCATTCCTCTCCTCTCTCTTCTTGACTTCACCTGCTAAAGTCTCTCCTCCCTCCATGTTGGGTGGACCATTGAAGAATTGATTACGATATACGAATGTTTCATAACGCCAAATGATCGAAAGGTTACGGTTGTAGACAGAAAGCTATTATTACAAGACATATAAATGACTACCGTAACGTTATAAATCAATCGTACAGGGAATTGATTTCGTTATTCGATTCAACTATCATACGAACAAAAACATCGTGCTCCCTTTGAAGTTGCCTATTGCCTTCATTAAACTTGTTCCACTGCAAGAACGAAGTTATTTTTCATTTGGTTAAAGTAATTGCTCAATGTATTAACTAGCGTTTTGCTCGAGTTTTAAGTAACAAAATAATTATCTGCACAATTTCCTTACCATGTATTCACGCTCATTTTTTTGCGCGAATGAATGTTGGCGATCATGCTACATTGGTTGATGATCGTCGTTAACAGCATTCTCGAAGAAATTCAAAATATGAAATCTTTTAAAAACTCAACATATAAAGTGTAATTCAAAAATTAGAAAGACAAGTAAAATAAATGCCATCTATAATAAGACATCTAAAAACATTAATGAGAAAAATTTTAATTATTTTCATATTTTCTGCATACTAATTAAGTTATAGAATAGTTTCTCAATACGAAACAAATTTCACAACAAGAATAGCCATTCTTCGATTTTTCTAAATCAGTCATCGGTTATTTGTGCTTGGGTAATAAAATCTCACGCTAATGGAAATGTACTATTTCAAGAAGTAATGCTTATTAAGATATTCATCTCCTTCTCAGTGAATAATGGCAGCTCCACAATAAGAACGATCCGGGTGGCATTGGAGATTAGGACGAGGCTAGCTCGTGGGAGTGGTCCAGGGTCGACCACAGACAAACACGAGCCAGCAGCATTATTTATTAGCCACACAACTCTACCTGTTGCAATTAATGCGACTAATTCAAAAATTACATCAAAAAGTTCTCGCCCTCATGGAACACATATACACGACAGTAACACACTTTATTTCTCGCCTGCAAGTCATTTAATTCGCACCTCTAATACTAAAGAAACAAATAATGAGAACACACAAGTAATAAACACTCCCATAGCTCTATGCAATGGTAAATCTTTCACCAATACGATATAAACCATACGGATCTTCAATTAACTTCTTAGATAGAGGGGTAAGTACAGCTCTAACTTTCAAATTTCATTAACCATTTCATTATTGTGCTGTGCAAATTGCGAAGTACATAAATTACGAAAAAATATGGTTATATCTTCCTTTACGCACTTGTTCGTTTACATTGCAACTGATTGGGGCGTGTTCTTAACCTTCCGTGAGTTAAGGAAACAAATGACTACTTTAAAAGACCGTGATGATACGTAAGAGTGTGTAGAGATGTATTTACCACGGATTAATAAAAGACACATGGTATAAGAAACAAGAAAGTCATGAAGACTATGAAATGGAGACATCAGATCTATATTATTGCGACACGCCATGAAAGTAGACCTTACATTCGTTATTCCTGATATAACTAATCTATTGGTTATGAATTATAGAAAACATTACTTCGTTAGTATTCGCGTCATTGATTTTCAAAAACATTTCTGCTGCCTATTTCACTTCCATGATGTTTAAAATTGAATCATCAACACTTGTCTATTGAATCAAACGTTACGAGGGTGGGAAGAAACTCGTTAGTAAATGAAAGAAAATATAAAACTCAATTCTTCGTGCTTCTTCAAGTCATACAAAAGAAGTTACTGATTATCAAACATAATCACGAAGCCGCACAAATACATGTATAATTACGTTGGCTCACATCATTCAGTACAATCTAGTAATCATTAGGGATCCCAAAAAAGGGAGTAAAATGGAGTGTAAAACAACATCGTGTGCATAAACTGGAGCAAATTTGAATTTTTCTTATTAAAAGAAGAATCTCCCGAACACCTCGATTTCGGTGTCAACAATTGAAGAGACACATTTATCGTCTGAAGCAACACGTAACTCCAAAGCTTTTCAACGCTTCACACCTGTCGAAAGCAACGGGCCAATCATCATCCTTATTTCTACTGCTCTTTCGCCGGCCACCGACATCGAAAGCGAGCGCGCACACGAAAGCGTGAAGATGGCGGCGGCGTCTTCGCGGGCATCGTGCGCGGCAGGCAGGCCGGCCGGCCACGCGCAAGTCCACGGCCACTGGCCTCCACTGGCCGCCCCCGCGCCCCGCTTCCGGTTCCGACGCTTTCGCCGGCCAAGGCCCCGCCAAGGCTGTGACGCAACGCGTCAAGGACACTGGCCCGGCCGGCCGCCCGCGCCCAGCCACCGGCTGTGGACGAGAGACGGACCCGCGGAAGCTCCACTCGTGCATCCTCCCCGTACCTATTGACCGGGAGCGGTAGCTCAGTGCATCAACTGATGTCACTGCAGCGCCTCTGACCGGGAGGTCCTAGGTTCCCATTCCCCACGGCGGCAGGAGCTTTGCAGCTAGGTCGAACTCAGTCGCTGTCTGGAGGAGAATTCTAGCGGCCGGCTGCTATGATCGGTAGCTTTCCGTGGTTTCTCCGATCAACAGGTGAATGCCGGAGGAGTACCCTAGCAAACGGGCCACGAATCGCACGCGATCTATCCTTCCTCTTCCTTGTCCTTTCCTCACCCTTATACTAACACACACTTACACTCACAAGCACTACACTCGAGATACTAGTCTGGAGCTTAGAGCTTGTTCTGACCTCATCTTGTGGGAGATACCTGGTTGGAGAAAATGCCGCAATACTACATAGGTCCGCGCCGGATCTCGCCGGCCAGCGGGGGAATATCTCCAACACTTCCCGCGATAAAAACATACACTACACTTACGGGACTAATGACCTTAGCAGATGACTTTGAAATCACCAATCAATCAATCAATCAATCCAACCGGTACATCGTTACGTGCACCGAAACTGTTTCGCTCCTATCTGCTATTTTAGTCATGCGAGAGACTAAAATTCGTGTTTGCATTTGCTCAGACTGCGCCGAAATTCAATTCTCCGTTTTAAAATGGTCTCTCGCCTTTTTTCTTATGGCAATGCCTGCAGGCTACTTTCTCTGTGACTGCTAATGAGGCGATTGCAAGTTGTGTTAAATTTTCGCCATCATGGTTACGTTAACTTAGTACACTCAATCCCCGACTCTCCGTATCACTTCATGTAATTTTAACTAAGTCTTGTGCGGAATCAACATATTTGACGACTTCGATTTCCACAAGCTCTAGTATCATTCCTTAGCGAATGACTATCGTGTAACCGAGTTGCTCCCGTGAGGCTTTAAGGTTGTTCCCGACGAGCTCTCCCGTCGTTTCCGATGCACTATTGACTTCCTTCCATCTTAATTTCAATGCCCGCAATTGACATTAATTATTATTATTATTATTATTATTATTATTATTATTATTATTATTATTATTATTATTATTATTATTATTATTATTATTATTGTCATGTTAATTTTATTTCTTTTGTCGGTGATATCTGTAAACTTCAAATTTTATTCCGCTTGACAGTTTAAATTATAATTTTATGCAATTGAAACTGATTTGGAAACTAAAATTATTGTAATCTTTGTTTTTCAATCTGATTATGTTACTGCACTGTTGCAGCCTCTGTGTCACTTCTTATCATTACGCATTTTTTATTCTTATTGTATAGGTTTGTTATTTAATTTCACTATCTTTGTATTACCATTGTTCTTTTCTAATCAATGTATATATTCTTATATTTTTCAATTATTGCCAATTTCCCTCGGCCTTCAGCCGCCATCCTGATTGAGGTTTTCTGGGTTTACTCAATCGCTTAAGGCGTATGCCGGGATGGTCCCTAGTTTTGCATCCCAGATATAAATGTAAAATATACCCTCCTCGATCTTCTTCATAGTATAAGAAATAATGTAAATATTTCATGTGGTTAGGCGGAAGAGCAGGCCTAATGGCCTGAGTCTCGCCACTAATAAAGACAATTTTATTATTATTACTATTATTATTATTATTATTATTATTATTATTATTATTATTATTATTATTGACAATCGTTACCGCACCATCCCGTTGCTTCGCCCACAGACCCACTCACTCTACGGTAGCCACAGGCTACAAAACCTGGTGGTTTGCGAAGACAGTGCAAAAAAAGTAGTTACGGTAACATCCTCTCCATGTTTCCTTGTGAGACCTTGACGCAACCAAGGACAAGGTTGGGGTTTGAACAGTTACGTAGGTACGGCATTCCTGGTAAGCATTAAAAACCATAAACAGGATGATATTATACAAATATGGTATATGTACGCACATGTAATTTATATGTATATGCTGGTTTTGAAAGAGACAGAGTGAAGGCAGACTACTGCAATTATACAATGTATGAATATGAAGTACTGTGATGTGAATAAACGCGCTGTTTTTATGAACTTCTGTTCGAATCCCATTTCGATATATTTGAGGGCGTCAGTTTGGGGTTTGGAGAAGTCTCTATTGTCATGTCTCACAACTCGAAAAGTCTGAAAGCGATTTCAATAATTTCTGAAAAATATCTTTGGGAATGCTGAAAAATGTATTTGGGAATACTGAAAAATGTCTTTGGGAATGCTGAAAAGAAGTTAGAATAAAATTAAATTTGCTGTGTGCTTGGCGTTTTAGAGTATTATTTTGAAAAAAATTCTTATACAAAGTATCATTCACTATATTTAAAAAGCGTAAATGGCTTTACACATAGGTTGCTGATATTTATTTATCAATTTCATCCGAGTAGTTAATTTTTGCAGAACCTGGTCATGACTTTAAATGAAAGTTACGAGGCCGAGAGCCGAAAAAATTTAGAACGTTTAGTGACCTCATTAATCTTGCATCAGACATTCCTAAAAAAATCAGCGGTGTAAGCGAATAGGTTGTGGAACATTGTTTTGTTTCGAAACATGATAAAAATTATTGACGCTGCCTGTTCATAATCTCAAATTAGTGTACTTAATGAATCGTAAATCCCAACCAATCAAGTAATTTGGTGCAATTTGTAGGTTTTAAGCTCTACTAATATCACATATTCATATGAAGGAAAATAATTCTCAGAGAGTACTTTCCAAAATCTCAATTTTCATTCATTCCCTCTCATAAGTGAATACTTGAACGACTAACGGAAGTAGGTGAAAACTCATGTGAAGAGTGAATGTGGACTTTAAAAAAGAACTGCCAACGAATTCTGAAAGTGAAGGTGAACTGACCATGTAATTACCTAATTTGGTTGGCACGTACTGTCCAAAACATCTATAAATCAGAATATTTTTCAAACCAGATCCCCCAAATCGGAACTATAACGGCGGCGGTGGCGCCAACCGCTTGTGCACTACAGCCTACGTCGTCGTCCGGAACCAGGTCGCCCGGCAGCCTGGTCGAGGTCCCATCACTAGCGCGCCTCCACACTACATCACTCGGCTGTTTGTGGAGCACTCGCCGTGATCGACGCTCGGCCGCCGCCACCGTCGCCGCCGGCACCCACAGCGCCGCCCCGGACTGCAGAAAGCGTGCCTCGCGGAGTGAACCAGCTGCGAACGGGAAATGCAGGTCTACCAACGCGAGGAGCAGGGCAGAGCGGAGAGCGGCAAAGACCTAAGAGCGGCAAAGACCTAAGAGCGGCAAAGACCTAAGAGCGGCAAAGACCTAAGAGCGGCAAAGACCTAAGAGCGGCAAAGACCTAAGAGCGGCAAGGACCTATGAGCGGCAAGGACCTATGAGCGGCAAAGACCTAAGAGTGGCAAAGATTGAAGACCGGCAAAGACCGAAGACCGGCAAAGACCGAAGAGCGG
>BLKR01006920.1:0-47520 GCA_011170035.1 Teleogryllus occipitalis | reverse complement strand
AAAACCACCAGAGGACCCCAAAACGTGTATTTTTGATGAAATCTCGAAATCGATTTTCCGCAGCTTTACATAACTTTCTCTATACTGTAATTGCTAACTCGCGTTTGCAAGCCAGAAAATTTGCAACTTAACTTGTTGTTGCTGTGGAGCGCTGTACCTATGATTTGTACTCGTTTTGACCACTAGAAGGCGCAGATAATTGCTACCGTTTCAGAAATTGTTCGCTTCAATGCCCTGACCAATCCCAAATTTCTTCGACAAGCTCTCACAAATTGCGAGGAAGAAGGAATTCTCATCTATTTTGCCTGTGACCTGCAAGGAAGAAGGTTGTTTTGGAAGATTGGGGACTGCGGAGGAAATCGACGGATAACGACTTCTAAAAAGTTCATTACAGGTAAAGAAGTTACAATTTACTAAATGAAAATATTTCACGTAAATGAAATACAAGATTTTCTATAGTAACGTGTCAAGAAATTCCATGAGAAGTGTACAATGTAATTTCAAATGACAAATTACAGGGCGCCATAGCATGCACTTGTAACTTTGGGCGAATCCGCGACTAATAAGTAACGTTTTTCCCCACAGCTTTTTTTCCCTTCCTTTTACCTACTTTTCTTTCCTACGCCACACTGAAACAAGAGGACTAATTTTCGTTCTTGGAAAAGAAAATATACGACGCGACCACACTACTTCGCAAGGTGACGGAGCACGGAATAGAATTCTCTGCGGAAACGACAGCTCGCCAGGAATCTTAGCTGTCTGACGGTTGCGGTGGACGTATATATTTCCGACGACTGCGTGCAGATTTTAAAACGACCAGTGGTATCGTGAGTTGTAACGTTCTGCTGTGAACTGCATAGCCGTTTTCCCTTGTTAGCGTATCTGGCGAAATTTAGCTAGAAGCTATATTTGTAAGCTAAGAACTCTAGTTACTTTAGTCGTTCATGATTGAAATCACTGCTATAGAAAGTGTAATTCATTGAAGACTGTCATAACTGAAAACAGATGATTCACCATTTTATGGCTATTGCAAATTTCACGCTACAGAAGTTCTTACGAAGTAACGAATTCTTTCGAGGCCAAAGAAAGTTATAATTTGATGTTACACTTAATTATTTCATCAAAGAATGCATTCTAGTTACTTATTCACTGACATAATCTTTGTCAGATTTCTATGAAAGAGGTATTAGATTAGTGCTGTAACTGAATTTTGTTTAACTGGGTTATAAAATTTAATGTAATTGTAAATAAGTTGAGGAAGATCATTTTTAATTCACACTTGAGTTGTTACGTACTGTACGGGAATCGTTTGAGGATTATTTCCCGATTCTTTTTTTATGTTGTGAATTTTTGTACATAAGGGTGCATGAGTAGGTTCATTTTTTTCAGATAATGTCTTTTCATTGTTTTTGTGCTTAGAATATAATCATTGTAAGTGTTTGTCTAAAGTGCTAGTGTGTGATGTAATCCAATTTAACGATTGCTGCTATTCTTTTAAAATTTTGTAATTCTAAGAAAGAATATACTCTCCGTGTTAGTGTTTCAAAAGTATCCGATCTTTCTTTCCATTGGTATCGAAAGACGGCACCATACCCTGCATTACAGTGGGAACATTTCAACTGTAATAAAATTGCTGATATCCATTATTAATACGGATGCCACTCATCGAGCAAAATGCTTCTCTCGAAATTCGTCCAAAAACCTCGTGAGTGACGTATACGTATGTATACGAGAAAGTAAAAATTATGCACTGCAACGCCGACACCTACAGGCCGCCATACTTGCGTTTCCCTGTTCTTCATAACACTGACTAACATTTAGCATTGAGCTTATCATACGTGGATTTACTTGCTGGCTCCCGGTCTATATGGAACTAAGGAAATGTCGTAGCCGCAGATTGTTGATTTGTACAGGTTTTGGAGAGAATAAACTTGGTTGATCTTCAACGTGATGTTCAATTTACGGATATGTCTTGAGGGATTAAATAAACAAAACAAGTTATTAGTAGAGTAATAGTGGAGTACCCTATGTTGAAACGATAAAAAAATTGAAAAGTTCCCTTTTTATGAAAACATTTTAAAATCTATTATTTATTTTTGATGAATAAATAGTTATATTCGTTTATATCCTCAAAATAGGCAAGTATATTCACACAAGACATCCATTTCAATCTTGGCTACGCAATTGAGACAAAATAAACGCAACTAATTCTTTGTACAAATTTCTCTTTCAGATATTGTTTATGAAGGTTATGAAGGATGACAATTAATTACGAGTATAATTGAGGCTGATTAAACAGAAGCAGTTTTTTTCACTTTTCCTACATTTTAATTAAGATTTTTTTCTGCAGAAGAAAACTTCACCAAAAAGTTGTGGAAGAGACTTCGTCCTTCGTGAAATGGATTAATTTTACATTTAGAAGGGACATTTTCTTCAACTAGTTTTCAATACATTTCTTAGAAAGTATAATTGCATAAACACTAAAGTTTCACATTAAAATTAATATATATATATATATATATATATATATATATATATATATATATATATATATATATATATATATATATTAGTAACCTGGCAATGAGTGCCGATAGATATGTAATATTTTGCTGGTGTTAAGTTTGAAGCAAACAAAAGGACATATTGTATCCGTATTGTTTAAGATGCATAAGAAGTATTCGTAATGACGTAGACTTGCATGGTTTAAAATAACATCTATGAAATAAATTAAATTAAATGTTTAGAATAAAGATGTACAGTGGTGATTGTGACAGACATTAAGACTTTTTCAATCGCAGGTTTCAGGAGGAACGAAAAACGTTCTCTACTTCTCATTCTTGACAGTCGCTTTCCCAAATGTAAAATCATGATATTCGGTTCTTCATTAGTCCGTCGTCTTTTGACACCTATTGCAACTGCTGTAGTTCTTTCTTGATCACAATGGTGTAATAAACAAAAAAGTGATATGTTTAGATGCGACCTATTGCGGTTACCACGACGATGTAGTATTACCAAGTTTCACCACCGCTCATGCCAGTGGTGTACCTGAAGCTTAAATATTCCCGGTCGTAATAATTTGCTCCTGATTGGTGGGCAAATCACCACGCTTTGCTGCTCGGCAGGCGACGTTCTGACGTAGCTCATGAGATTTCGTATACCCACCATATTCGTATACCGTTCGACTGATCATCAATAACGAATGATTAACATGAGGAATTGCTGTATAAAAACCAAAATTGAAATTTGTCTGGACCGGGGGACATATCAGTAGAACTTGTGAAATATGGACCAAAACTCCTCAAAGAAGAACAACACATTTCATGAATTTGCTTTTAATAAACGGACAAGAAGTTCTAAAAGAATGTAATTCGACACAGATCTGCATTTATATCCACATAGATGTAAACATTTTTCAAGATAATTTACATATTATCAATTTAAATTCAAGTAAATGCACAGGTGAAAGTACAATTTTTATTATACGAATTACTATTGTTCGGGCAAGATACAACAAATACAATCTAAAAATGTCTGCCATCAAAATGTAGTTATGGCCGCTTAAATTTGCTTATAGTTTGTCAGATTAATATGTACAGAATTGTTACTTATACGCGATCTCCTCAGCTTCACAGAATCGTATTATGAGAGCGACCTGACAGTTACGTCATTCTACCACGACAGTGGAAGTACCCACGACCACAGGAAGTGCCAACACTCGCAGTCGGCAGAACACAAGCAGACAGGCAGTACCCGGCAATTAGGATTCTATAATTATAATATTACTCACATTTGTATTCAGCCTTTTTCTAAGAGTTAAAGTATAAGAGGTAGCTTGCCTTTTAACTATATTAATAAATTTGTCAAAGTTTACTAAATTGATGTTCTTATCTCTATTTTATTAATATCTCATTTATCAGTTTCCGGGAATCTGCCGCGTCAACTCAGCTAATAGAAAGACGATGGGATCTCAGCCACTTCATGCGCAGATTTGGTAGAGAGAGGACATGTTCCACACTCGTAATGTATTTTATAATGCATCTTCTGGGATTTAGTTGCAATGAAACCAAACCTTAATTACGATAGTAGGGATAGTCATAAGAGATCTAGTTATGTAAATCATAGCTTATTTTCAGTATAACAGGTTTAATTTACCATTTTGTTGGAACATTCTTCAAGATATCCCCTTATATATAGATAAAAAAGAATCCATTGGAACATTTTTAGATCCTTAAAAAGCATTTGACGTCATTGATCATAACATTTTACTTTCAAAATTACCTTTATTTGAAATCCGTGGTATTATTCTAGATTGGTTATGTTCGTACCTTAAATGACGACCTCAGTGAGTTTCAGTACCTTACTGGAATGATGGAATATTAGGTCCACACATTTCCGATTCTTTGCCAATGGCTCGTGGAGTCACTCAAGACTCTATTCTCTTCGTACTACACGTAAACGATATGCTCTCAACAAATTGAAACTGAAGAACAGTTCTTTTTGCGGATGATACGAATATTATTTGCAATATAGAAACCGTAAATAGTATACAATATCAGATATTTCAAATTGGTTTCGTTATAACAAATTAATAGTAAATGAAAAGAAAACATGAATGCAGTTTTCCATTTCCAATAAACAATTCTGTACACCATCCAAAATGAACTGTGTGGCACTGACTGATATTACATCCACTCACAAATGCAATAATGTATATAAATGCTGAAAATGTGCGTATTAACGGCGTAGAGATACTTAAAAAATTAAATTTCTCTACTTTTGGAAAAAAAAGGAATACAGCAAAATTAATTTTATGTCATCTTATTTATTTATTTTACGCCAAAAACAGTTAAAAACTGTGTGAATTGTGTGGGAGAAGTGAATTTTGCGCACTTTTTCAAAATTTCTGTGATCCTATTCCTAAGCCGTATACTAATTGAATTTTGGATACAGAAAGAAAATGAGCGTTTTTTGCGAGGATTGTTAACAAACGTTTTCGCTCCGATGTAATAAAATATATTTTCAAGAGTAAATCAGCAATAAATTTGGGCTCCTACCCTCATCATGTACTTCGTCAAGGAATAATATTTCCTGACGCCACAACATGGAGAACGGTAATTTGAATAACTTTATTTCCCACTGAATTCTAGAAGACGTGCACAGATAATGAAGTTACATTTATCTGCAGAAGCAAAACAATGGGCCATCACAGCATTTACTCAAAGGATCAGGGAAACTGGCCAAAAAACTGATCGAGATGGGGTCATTGACCCAGAAGCTGCAGTACACGACTTGTTACAGATTTTTAGAATTATACAGTCCAAATGGTAAATAATACATTAAATATAACTTAAAATTAATGTGATTCCTTGTGATGCTCAGTATAGTCTCTAATTGTATAGAAACATTTATGCTGCAGAAACGATTTTACTTTGGATTTAAACTTTTCTATCGAATTTCATCTTTGAATGTCATCTGGCAAAGTATTGTAAAATAATGTACATATATTGTATGTGAATTTTTTGCAATGAGCTGTTGAAAGTGTCACTTCATGGATAAGATTACTACGTCGAGTGTTATAGTTATAGACATCGGCGTTTTCTGAAAATATATTCCCGCGCTTAAGAAAGTCATATTTTACAACAATCACTGATTCGTAAATGAACAGACAAGGTAATAGTAAAATTCATAGATTAAGAAAGAGAGACTTAATAATCATGAGAATAGGAAAGCAATAATTTTTCGTACAATTCTTTTTTGTAATCTAGAAGTCTGGCAGCTGTAAGATTGAAGCCAGAAATACCATGAATGAACATTCGGGAAATGTACACAACGAACAGTATGAAGGCTGACTGAATATGAAAGAATAACGAACGCGTAGCATAATGAACTTAATTTTGTGTTCAATTCATTTAAATGGATGTTCCATTTGTGGATTGACTGTATTGAGAGGCCTAAAAATTTTGTTGCCTTAAATTTAGTCAATTGAGTCAATTTAACACCATTCATTTTCAATGGATTACAGAATTGTTTATTTGAAATGGAAAACTGCATGAAAATTGTTTTCTTTTCATTTACTATTAATTTGTTATTAAGGAACCAATTTGAAACCTTGATATTGTACTATTTACGTTTTCTTTATTGCAAACAATGTTTGTATCATCCGCAAAGAAAGCTGTTCTTCCGTTTCGAATAATCGAGGGCATATCGTTTACGTATAGTAAGAAGACAGTAGCGCCTAAAACCGATCCCTGAGGGACTCCACATGCAATTAGAGAAGAGTCGGAGAGGTGTGTACATGATACTCCATCATTCAGTAAGGTATTTCCACTCTCTGAGATCTTTGTTTAAGGTACGAACACAACCAATTTAGGGCAATACCACCGATTGCATATGAATGTAATTTCAAAAGTAAAATGTCACGAAAAAATGTCATGATCAATGACGTCAAATGCTTTAGCAAGATCCGAAAATAATCCAATAGGTGCTTTGTTTTGATCCAATGATGAGGAGACATCTTTAAGAAATGAAAATATGGCTGTTTCCGTATTTCTATATTCTAAATCCACGTTGGCAATCTGAAAGTGCGTTGTATTCACTGAGAAATGTTACCATTCATATGTAAAAAAAGTCTCTCTAATATTTTTGAAACAACTGACAGAAGAGAAATAGGCCGATAATTTTTAATTTCATTTTTGTTGCCTTTTTGGAAAAGCGGCTCTATCTTAGCTGTTTTAAAAATATCTGGAAAAGTTTCGGTGCGTAAGGATGCATTTAATAGGTGAGTTAACGGATGTATAATGGCAGGCGCCCAGGTCTTTAGCAAACAACTCTGAAATTCATCTAAACCGGCCGAATATTTATTTTTTAGTTTACCGATTATTTTGAGGATTTTATAGGAAGAAATTTCGAAAACGAACATCGTGTCTAATGTTTTTTGAAAAATGATACTGAAAAATGATATTGATTGAATGATATGGATTTTTGTGGCTGAAGTCCCTCAGGGAGATCGGCAGGAATTCTCGAAAAGTATTGGTTAAAGAGACAAGCCACTGTTGCCGTATCGTTTGGTAGGGTCATTCGCCTGGTGTTAATGGGAGAAACCACGGAAAACTACCTATCAGAGCAGCCGGCCGCTAGAATTCTCCTTCAGACAGCGACTGTATTCGACCTAGTTGAAAAGCTAGTGTCGAAAATCCTGCCGCCATCAGGGCTCGAACCTAGGACCTAGGTCAGAGGCGCTGCAATGACATCAGTTGATGCACTGAGCTACCGCTCCCGGTAATATTTCTATTACTACGCACGCAACCAATAAGAAACGATTTTTCAAAATTAATTATCTGAATGGATGAAATAGGTTTTTTCGTTTCGGTAGATGTGAAGAATTGCTTGATAGTCCGCAATACGGTACGACGAACTGCAGCGCGCCAGTGCTGGTGGGACAGTCGCGAGAGTTGTGGTATTGGAACCGGACGAGGCTGAATGAGGCGGGAGATGAACCAGCAGGAGATGTGTACGGAATGGCTCGGCGGCCGGGACAAAGCAGGGAGGGCGGTGTGTCGACGGGATGGCGGGGTGACCAGGTGAGTGGATAGAGTGCATTGATTGATTGATGATTGATTAATTTTCCTCGCGCGTAAACCGCTATTTTCATTAGCCCCCCAGTATACTACATGTTTTATCGCGGATGATGACGGTAATCTCCCACTAGGTGGCGAGATAAAGCTCCGACCTACTCGTCGGTTTCGGGGTTTTCCGCAACCAGGTATCTGCCATCAGCGTGTCATGGCCCCAGGTGAGAGAAACTCTATACTCCCGCGTGGTCTTCCGACAAGTGTGATAGTGTAGTGATTGTAAGTAAGGGGTGAGGATAGGACAAGCAAGAGGAAGAAAAGATCGCAGGTGGTTCGTGGCCCGTTTGTTAGGGTTCTGCTCCGACATTTACCAAGTGTTGATCGGGGAAACCACGAAAAAATACCAATCAGCAGCGCGCAAGTATAGGTCTCCTCCAAACAGCGCCTGAATTCGTCATAGCTATGTACAGTGCGAGCAGTTTATAATTGTGCTGGTCGCGCTGGCATTTTGTCTCGGTGAACGAGGCAACGGATGCCGCGAAAGTCGACTCAGGGCGGTCGGTAGAATTGCCGAAGAGGGAAGGTGCTACTGAAAATGATGTAGCAGCTCACTGCCGTCTCTGGCGCATTCTTGACACCTAAAGCTGGGTCTCTCGGTAAAGGATGTCTAGTGGTATTCGAGAGATCTGTTCCTGTATTAATAAAACGGCCTTAATTCTTCTTCTAAGATGGAATTTGTAGCATAAAAGCGATCTTTCGGAATCCCCACAGAAAGAAACCACACCGAGTCAGATCTGGAAAGCATGCACGCCACATGCCACATGTGATAATTGTGGATTCGGTGGTATAACGGTCAACGTACCGGGCTGTTGTACCGGAGTTTGCGGGTTCAAACCCGATCGAAAAAATCCTTCGTACGCCTTCCTTCGGAGGGGAAGTAAAGCCGGCTGTCCCATGTAGTTGATTTACTGCATGTAAAAGATCCTCAAGCCTAAAAGAAGCCTCTGAGCAAAATTGAGATCCGCCTGTTTCGTCGTCCAAAATAATACCTCCTTTCTCCACTAGGTGGTGAAAGGAGCGTAGCGAAATTTGCGTGGTTAGACGGAAGAGCGGGTCTGATGGCCCGAGTCTCGCCACGTAAAATAAGGCATTAACTAACAAACTAACTAATTGTCTCCATAAACAACATCTTAAGTCCTTAAAGAAACTGAAACAGTGTGTGCGGTTGCGGAGTTCAGTTGAAAATGAGCGTAATTACGCTCATTTGTCAACATTTAGTGGAAAGGCTCCAGAATATGATACAGAGCGGCTTGCGTTTACGTACGTTATACATAAACACTTCATGTATGAGAGAGAAGGTCAAGTGAGCCATCACAAACCGACAATTCAATAAGACTGGAAAACATGCCTTTTGCTGGGCAAGACCTTGAAATCCTGTTTACAACATTGCCAGGGGGGTTAAACGCACCTATCTCCGTTTAGTCAAGGCCAGTCAGCTGAGTAAAATTCCCGGCGATGGCGCCACACAAAATAGTTCCACTGTAGCTTGTGTTGAAAATCCTGCCACCGTCGGGAGAGTTTGACAGCGGAGCCGAGCGGTTAGAATGGTTAGCATTTACATAAAACACCTTCAATTCACTATATAAGTATTTCTTTCTCTTTTTGTCTAATAGATCTGCTTCCTGTACAGAGAGGCTGCCAAAGGTCCGTTTGAGACTCAACTCGATCCACATCTCTCAGGCTGTACGAGCAAACTGTAGTAGCCTATTTGGTTTACTTGCTGAAACCGTTTCTATACGTATTTTTACACCTTATATCACACTAACAAAACATTTAACCTTGTTGTTCTCCTGTATGAAAACTGTTCCTTACATTTAGAAGAAGTAGACCTCATAAGAAATTCATTGGGAAAATTCTAATTTTATTTCGTCCTCCTTTTGGAGTGTCCATGATTTACTAATAAAGCAGAGTGTGGGTTAAAGTAGCACATTGGTCACAACAGTTTTCATCCTTGTCGACTACTTAGTATGACACAGCCTAAGAGGTTTGTCTAGATACCTTCAATAATAACTTAGTAGCATTCTGTTAGGTCAGATACGTCAGTTCTTTATTTCTAAAGACGGATATAACTTTTGGAGAAATGGTACTCTATGACTGTAATATACTCAAACAAATTTATTTTGTACATTTAAACATTGAAATTGAATAGAAATAAACCGCATCCTTGTCTTCATCTATGATATACCTTTAGAAGACCGTATGGTTTTTAATCCTTCTCCTTAATACACATTTTCGTATTCTGTTGCATGCTTTTAATAGCTTTATCAGGTTTGTTGGAAAGTCGTGGCTCTATACAATACATCTCTCTAATACATGATTGTAATTAAATATTCAGGCAACGTCAGATTCCTTCAATTGGTATTCATTTAATAACCATCGAGTGAATTCACAGAAGTTATACAACAATAGGATCGGTAATGCCTTCTTTTAAAGACACATTTTCTCAATTTTCCCGGAAATTTAACGGATACTACCTATTCATCATATTTTGTTTTTGGGACTTATCTTTATATTTGTTTTTCAAACGAAAGGCGAGTTACGCGTACGAATAATAACCTGTCCGGTCGAATAAATGCTTCACACAAAAGGTATTTAAAACTGATTGCCACGGTAGAAGTACGATTTTGATGGATGAAAATATGGCGATTATATTAAGAAAATATTAATATTTTCTGAAATATTGAATTCACGTCGCAAAACGTATTGTTATTTCAAAGGAAATCGAGATTTATTTCTCCCGAGATGCTATTTCGCGTTGTTTTATGTGCTATAAAAGCAATGAATGCATTAAAATTTTCTTAGGAAGATAAAACACACTTCAAAAGAAATTCTAATGTAATGTAGGAAAAAATTTTATTCTGATGAAGTATCACTAATGGCTTCTTATTATATATTGTCTTAGGTTCTGCACTTCCGTTATTTATAGATTGCAGTCCTGGTGCGTCAACTGCTACGAACATAAGAGTTTCATCGTATTTCATCGCTGGAGGTGGAGGTGATGTGTCCTCAATGAATGGAGAGACCAGGCGCTCACCTACACGTCTCTTGTGGGGTTTTACTCCAGGTATCCCTCAACAGCGAGGCATTGTCCCAGCAGGGACAAAGTCATAATGTACCGACTGCACTTCCCAAATTCATACTGTAGTGCACGTAACTGCACGTGTGTGTGAGTAAGGAGGTAGGATAGGACAACCAAGAAGAAGATCGCGGGTGCTTCATGACCCGTTTGTTAGGGCACGTGGCTAGTGCCTAAAATCCTGCCACCGTTATGGCTCGAACCCGAGGACCTCCGATGAGAGTCTCTGCAGTGATATCAGTTGGTGCTCGATGGGGTAGAGTGGAGCGTTTCGGAGAAAGAAAAATATACTACCAGGGAATCTGGCCTCCACTGAGACGCCCGCTCGACGTCTTCTCGCCCTCCGGGTAATTTCGAATTCGAATGCAGGGTCGGGTCGCCTTTGGCGGCAGACGGCGGAGGGCGAATGACCCGGGGCTGCGGGAGGGGCCGAGGTGCGCGGGGGCCGCGGAAGGGCGCGGCGGGGCGGGTGTGGGCGGGGCGGAACGCGGAGTGGCGGGGCCCGGCGCAGTTGGGCACGGCGCAGCGGAGCACGGCGGGGCACGGTGGGGTCCGGCGGGAAACGGCGGGAAACGGCGAGGCAGGGCGAGGCAGGGCGTGGCAGGGCGGGGCGGGAGGCGGCGCGGCGGGGCAGGGCGGAGCGCGGCGGGGCACGGTGGGGTACGGCGGGAAACGGCGGGAAACGGCGAGGCAGGGCGTGGCAGGGTGGGGCGGGAGGCGGCGGGGCGGGGCGGAGCGCGGCGGGGCACGGGCGGAGTGCGCGAGAGCGGGGGCGGCCTGGACGGCGAAGCTGCGTGGGCCCTCGGCTCGGATCGCTCGGCGCCTGGAGGCCGGGCACGTGGCGGGGCGCGTGGGCTACGCGAGGCGAAAGCTCTGCCGATACAACACGGCGCGCCGCGGAGCCAGCGGGACACGGCGACGGAGGGGAGGGACTGTGATGGGGAAAGGACTGGATGCGACATCCATTACGATGTTTTCCAAACACCCATGTTCTCATTCACAATATATTTAAATATTTTTATTTATTTATCATTTATTATATTCTCTTATTTACAATTTAAGATGAGATTGTGGAAGTTATATAATTATTCCAATTTTCTCCTTTCTCCTCGTATTAGCGACAATTAGGTAAGACGTTATACAGTTGTGGCGTCATACGGGTGTGGGTTGTAATAACAGCAGGTTTATTCACAATTTAGACCGTAGTCACAAATAACCAATGCACTGTATACAATTAACTAAATAGACCCCACTGCTAGGAGAGATATTTACAACGGCTACCACACCGCAACATACTACCTAATGTTTCGCCGTGCGTAGTACCGCCTGCCCTGAGAACGACTACAAGTCTCACTAGTCACGACAATAACTGCCGGCTCCTTCGCAGCGTGCACGCACGCACCTCTCACTGACGACCTACGCTGCCGATGCCGCTGTCTCAAAGAAGGAAGAGCTATTGTTCTCACAGCCCTTAAATAGCCCTCGCGACGCTGCCCGCCGCCTCTATTGCCTCCGTCCTAACGCCCGCACACCCAGTCGGAAAAAACCCATTCGTCATAGCTTCTGCAATTGTCTACGCATCCGGTGCACACCACGCCGCGTGCCCACGCTGGTTTAAGCGACACGACGCTACACAGTCAATTTTATCGATTTATTAAAACGACAGAGAATGTTGTTCATCTTCAGTTTTTAAAAATATTTTATAAAGAACTGATGATGAACAAGTGCATCTTTGAGATGTCGTTTCAAAACTAGGATAAAATTTGCTGAAAAGTTTCTTCTTACCTGATTATCCATAACATAATGAGAAAATCTAAATAATAAAATTATTTTTTAACGTTGATTTATTGAAGTAACGTTACATACGTTTACGAAGTACGTTTTCTGCTTATTTTTTACGTTCTTCATTAATATTTAAATGAAAATAGTACGTAACAAAAATAGCAGTCATAATTTTCATATAACTGTGCATTGAATATTCTTTCAGATCAAAGGAACAGAGTGAAGGATCGGAGGAAGAGGGAATTCTGCCGAAACGAACTGGGGGCTACAAAAACAACTAAAGAAACAGGCAATTTTCCACGAAGTTATGTCACTTAAAAACTTCCATCTGAACTGCTCTGCTCAGCCTCCAAATAAGAGAAGCACAGTTCTTACGTACAGGAAACCTCTAAGTTGGAAATATCTTCTTTAGACTGTCCAATTCCACGCTGTGCACGCTACTTAAAAATTCTGATATTAGTGTTATTTGGAATATCTTCCGGAATGTTTTGGCAGTTTCAGTTCTGCATATGTCCCAACCACACGCGACCTTACTCAGAAATGAAAAAATCAAGGAGGATTTCGACATGATAGGACAAAAACTATCCACAGAAATAAATGTTGAAAGGAGCTACATGGCAATTTTTGGTGGTGGTGAACTGAACATGCGCGGCAGGAGTTCATTCCAGAGTACAATAATAATTGGAACCCGTGTCAGCGACAGACGAGGAAGGTTTTAAATGCTGGAGAATCGGGACACGCATACAGCAGCATGCGAATTTCAGGTGTTGATGGGTTGAGTAAGAGGGAACTTGTGAGAGGCGACCAAAGGGTTAGTAGCTGCTGGGTAAAGAGGATGAGGAAGACGAAGGGAGGAAAGAAGAAGAGCGTATATTACAAAAATAGGAAACAAATATAATATGATGGATCAACTATGTTATACAATGAAAATACACCAAAGCATGGCACAATAAAGAAGACTTTGGTAGAACATGAGGCACAAATATATATAGGGAAGCGTTGTGTGGTCTCACCTGATTTATTTTCCAGTTTCATGTCTTATTTCTCATTCTTTAGATTTTGTTCTCTCCTCGCCTTTTCCTTTTCTCTTGTTCTTCTCCCTGATTTTTGAAAAGTGCTTTATGGTCGGTTGGTTGATTATTAGTGATTGCGGGCACGTCAACAGCTAAGGTCATTAGTCCCGTAGGTGTAGTGCATGTTTTTCCTCGAGCGATGGCAGTGATCTTCCCCCTCTGGATGGCGAGATCCGGAGCCAACCTACTGTCGGCTAGCGGGGTTTCCCCCTAACCAGGACTCTCCCACCAGCGGGGCACGCTCTAAGCTCCAGACGGGACAAGCTCTAAGCTCCCGACCGGTCTCCCGGAATATCTGGTAATGTAGTGCATGTAACTGTAAGTGTGTGTGTGTAAGGGGAGAGAATAGGACAAGAAAGAGGAAGGAAAGATGGCGGGAGGTCCGTGGCCCGTTTGTTAGGGTAGTGGTCCGGTATTCGCCTGGCGTTGATCGGAGAAACCACGGAAAACTACCGATCAGAGCAGCCGGCCGCTAGAATTCTTCTCCAGACAGTGACTGAATTCGACCTAGCTGAAAAGCTAGTGTCGAAAATTTTGCCGCCGTCAGGACTCGAACCTAGGACCTCCCGGTCAGACGCGCTACAGCGACATCAGTTGATGCATTGAGCTACCACTCCCAGTAAAAGTAGTTTTTGTTGGTTTATCTTTTTGAATATACTATTTACTGTCAAAAATTTAGAAGCCTCTATATGACGTATGGGTTAAATTTGCTCTCTCGTAAAAATGTGTTTAAACTATTTGGACTGGCGAATTAATAGAGATTTTTGGTTTTACCAATTATCGTAAACCACTGAAGAAATTGACTCACTACCATGAGAACGTGGAGAACTATTTTGGTGGTACTGTCAATAAAATAAGTAAGGTCCCTATTAAGAACTCACAGAACACAAAAAACAGCTTTTACCATGAAGCAACTGCATTCTGTGTAGGTGGTACACCTATTAAAGTCTCGTTCTAGAAACTGTTCAGAATAAAACACAAAACAGAAAAGTCAAATACATCTATACAAATATTCAATGCTTCTTTTACTTTCTTCTCATTTAAATAGTATTTAAACGTGAAAAGGCAAAAAGTAAATAAATGTTACTCCATATTTAAAGTCTAGGCTTCCCATAGTCAAAACACATTTAATCGTTTTGGAATTACGATTCAAATGCTAATTAAACTCGTTTTGTATTCCAAATTTAATATTTCAGTCGTTTCTTGTATCATGTTTTCCTATGTCCCGAATGTGTCCCGAAACAAGACGCTTGTATTGGAAATAGTGCTTTTCACAAACTGCCCAGGAACATTCAACCTCAGCTGTTTAGTTCTTGTATTTGAGCACCAACAACAATGAAAAAGGGACCAAACCGACAAAATTTGTCTTCATGCTACGAAAAGCGTCACGCCAATCGCTTTTGTCTTCCACTAAACAAGTTCCGTAGCCTCAGTGGATGCTGTGTTCAATGAAAACATCTCATTATCTCAAACTGCTCTGTAAATAAATGAACTGGGCAAAGAGACATCTGGACCCATTCTTTAAGATGCACCCTTGGGTAACCGCCGACTTCATTATTCTGAATTCGAATGAAGGGAGGCACTTTACTGCAAAGGCGGAAGTGGCAGCTGAGATATAGAGAAACCGCTGCCGCTACCAGAGCTGGCACTGCGCCTGCATCGCCCTCACTGTCGTTACCGCCACCGCCGTCTCCATCGCCACCGCATGCCACGTGGAGTTTGGTAAGAGTGGTGGTAACCGCCATCTTCGTTCTTTTCTCACTGCTCCTCACCACACACTGGTCACAATATATTACTCATTGATACGAATTTGTACATTTTGTACATTTTTGTGCATTCACAAATTTGTTCAAAAGGCATCAGTTTTCCGGATTAAATTTTAGTTCTACGTAAAACGGTTCCTTCTTTACAGAATCTTGAGAAACGTCGGGTTAGATGGTATTAGATAACAAAACCGATTGTCATAGGCGTCCAAATACGTCATAAAAGATATTTCTCTGGCACATCCCTATTACAAAAAGATCTAGAATACTCACAATGTCGCTAAAAAATCTGTTCAGAGAAAATATGTGTATGTTAGTGGTATTCTGAAGCGAGATACACGTCACATCAGTCAAAAATCACTGGCAAACAGAAAATGGCATCGTGTCTGAGGATTTAACATTTAATTTGATGACAATGCCAGTATAATCAGGGGCAATGTTTCTCTGAAACGTCTCTTAACTCCTAAGTACTGTGGTACAATCGAGTAACATCGCTGCTGTGGTGAGGTCTGACAGATCTCAAAGAAATTTAAAGTCGTATCAATTTAAAAGGTTATATAAAGGTTAACATAATTTATGCAGTTGTTGAGTTGCAATTAACATTTGGGACAATACGTTGCATTATTCTTTGAGTGTTCTAGCAGTACTACAATGAAGATAATGGTTGTTTTTATCTAGTACGCTGAACAATTATCAACAATGTAATTCTAATAGGAAGCTACAAATGTAAACAAACATTAAGAAAATAATTTATATACAAAGAAGATATTAAAAATAATAATAATAATAATACTTATAATAATAATAATAATAATAATAATAATAATAATAATAATAATAATAATAATAATAATAATAATAATAATAATAATAATAATAATAATGGGGGGCAAGTCAAGTCCACGTCCCCGTCGTGCCTCCTGGGACCTTCCATATTAGAGATAATATGGATGCCAACGGACCTCTGTGAAGACCAACGGGCCAAGAAGCGGAAGAGGAACCAGGTGTCCCAACGGTTCAAGGCGCGGAAGAGTCTACAGAGGAGTATACCTCTATAAAATAACCAGGGATCAGCTGGCTTCGGCTGTCAGTACCCTGTAAGGGCCCCTGCCTAAGGTTACAGGTGAAACCGGCGAGGGTGGCGTCGAAGCCATGGTGAAGGTTACCCCCCTAAGGGAGAAAACCCCTACAGAAAAACCTTCTTGATCTTAACAATCAAGTCGTATTACTCGTGGTCTTTCCTCAGAAAGACCACCACCAAACCAATTTTTCAACTTGAATACCAAACATGATGGGAACGCAAGGAACGAATCCACTACCCCGGGCACCAGTCGCAAGGCTGGATCTACCTGGTCATCGGATTCCGGGGGACCAAGAGCATCATGTAAAGTCTATTGTTGAGAATCAGAACTCTGCGAACGTATTACGAACAAAACACACACACTTCATCGGCACACTCTTCAAACTGGGCAAGATGAAACAACTTACAGACATGCTGGAAAAATTCCACATCAAAATCCTTGCAATCCAGGAAACGGGATTTGCGGACGAAAACCATTTTGACACGGAAAACTACATAATCTACAAAGGAAAACCAGCAGTTAAAATTAACAAGAAAGGTCTCAAACAGTTAGGTACAGGATTCGCAGTCCACAAATCCATCAAAGATTCGGTTATCGACTTCAATTCCACTTCAGAACGCTTATCAACGCTCTCCGTGAAATCGGCTAACAAAGCATATACCCTGATCAACGCACCCGCACCCACAAATGACTATAACAAGAAAACCCCCCAAAAAGTAGACGACTTCTGGAATGAGCTCGAAGAGATGACCAACAAAATTCCCAAGCACCATGTAATAATACTATTAGGCGACTTTAACGCACAATTAGGCAAAGAGAAAAAATTCAGAAAAATCACAGGAGTCCATACAGCTCATAAGATATTTAACAAGAATGGGGAAAGATTGATAAGCTTTTGCGAAAATTTCGACTTTGTAATCATGTCAACGCAATTCGAGAAACCCAAGAAAAAACTATTCAGTTGGATGTCGCCCAACACAATGCTGGGAGAATTCCAGATTGACCATGTGGCCATCTCTAAGAGCAACATAACAGAAATTCTGAATGTGAAAACCAGAAGAGGCTTTTTTGAATCAGACCACCACCTTCTACAGATAAAGACCAGGTTACAACGCAACAGGAGAAAACCAAAATTAAACAAAGTGTTCAGCTCAGACCCCGAGTAGTTAAAACTCAACAAGTAAATCATCTTACAGGAAATCGCTAAAACAAACACCACAAATTGAACAGAACTAGCGGATGTCCTCAAATCCACAATGAAATTGGGACAATCTCCGAATGTGGTGGAATGTAATATGTGACCAAGCAATAGACGAAAGAATCAAAGCCTGGAAAAACTTCAATAGTAACAAAACATCGGACAAAGGGCAACAATTTCTGGAGATCTGAAAACAAACATCAAAAACAATTCGTAGGGAAAAACGTAATTTTGATAAAAGGCGACTAGATGAAATAGAACAAGATTTTAAAAAAATAACACCAGAAATTCCTATAAAACTTTTAAAGAACATCTCAGAGGATACCAACCGCCTAATCTTTGCTTCAAGAAACCAGATGGCTCACTAGAAACCAACACGAAGAATAACTGCCAAATCCTCGCTAACTATTTCAACCAACTTCTCAACTGCGAAGGTCCCAAAGGCTATATTTCCTTTAAAACGTCCACACCAATTTCCGACGCTGAACCACCAACCATCAAGGAAATAGTAGAGACTATCAAAGTTTTGAAAAGCAATAGAGCCCCAGGAGAAGATGGAATTATTGCAGAACTCTGGAAACTAAATGATGAAAGATTAACGGGGAAAATTCATAGGATCATATTAGACATTTGGGAAACTGAACAGATCCCTTCTGAATGGAAATGCGCAATCATCCATCCACTCCATAAGAAAGGGGACAAAACCGATCCGAATAATTACAGGGGAATCTCACTCTTGCCGGTCACATATAAAATTCTCTCAAAAGTCCTCTTGAATAGGTTAGAAGAACAAGCTTATAGACATAGGAGAATACCAGGCTGGTTTCCGCAAGGAATACTCCTGCATAGAACAGATCTGGAATCTGAAAACTATTCTCCGGATGAGAAACACCAGAAACACAGTGGTCACTTTTGTGTACTTTAAGAAGGCCTACGACTCCATAGACAGAGAAACACTCTACAACACACTAGAAGAATTCGGTATCGACAGAAAGACAAGAGCACTCATCCGGCAAACTTTAACTAACACAATTTCCAAAGTTAAATTCATGGGGGAAGTTTACGAACCATTTGAGATCCAAACTGGACTGCGACAGGGTGACGGACTTTCGCCGTTGCTTTTTAATATCCTTCACGAGAAAATCATCAGGACTTGGGAAAAAGAAGTTAAAGGTATCCAAATTGGTATAAAAAAAGAGAGTGCTTAGCCTTTGCGGATGACCTCGCAATTCTCACAAATAATAGAAAAGAGGACACAGACGCCATAGAGAAACTACACGAAATTGGATATAAAACTGGTCTTCAAATTTCGTACGAGAAAACACAATACATAGAAAGAGTGCCACAAGACAAACTGCCTATCGAAACAACCTACGGGACAATCATACAAGTGCCGCATTTTAAATATCTAGGAGAAATCATCCAACCATCAGGGATCAACCTAAGGGCCAATGAGGAGAGAATAAGAAAATTGCAGAGAGCATACAAACTCACATCGAACTATTACAACAAAAAGTCCATATCCATTAACGCAAAATTAAGACATTATAACACTGTCGTACTTCCTGAGGCACTATATGCCGCTGAAACGACACAAATTGGTGGTCAATCAAAAATAAAAGAAATTGAGAAACAAGAAAGGAAAATTCTCAGAAAAATTTTTGAACCGGTACAAGAGCAAGGGATTTGGATGAAAAGGCCCACATTAGAAATTTATAAGCACACTGATAAGATTACGGACACATTCAGAAAAAGAAGAATGCAGTTCTACGGACATATTCACAGGATGAATGAAAACAGAATTTCAAAATGGATTCTCATAGTCATCAAATCAGGCAGGGGAAAAACAAAATGGATTAAAGAAGTCGAGGAGGATCTCAGACAAGCACACGTTACAATAAATGATGCAGAAAATAGAAAAGAATTCAGGAACACTATCAAAAAACATACATTTGACACCGAAAGCAAGAAGAGGCCAGGATGTAAATGGACAGCAGAGCGGAAGAAACAACACAGTGAACACATGAAGAAAATATGGGCCCAGAGAAAACAATCATCATAAAGGAATTCAAGTTCAAACGCTCTCTTTATATGGGAATAATCGTGAATAATAATAATAATAATAATAATAATAATAATAATAATAATAATAATAATAATAATAATAATAATAAAGAGATAATTAGTTGGTTCTACTTAAATCGCTGCTTCATGCAATTCAGAGAAAACTTGAGAATGAGGCCCATGTAAACAACAAAGATAGTAATGTATAGGGAACAAGTTGCAGATTCTTAAAAAAAATTATGTACGAGGAGTTTTCAAGGAATAACACGAAATTTCAAGGAATAACGTTACTGTAACAGAAAAGAAATACCACCAGGAAATAAAGTATCTAAACGTCATTTCTATGGTAGTAATTATTGCATCCTAACATAAAGAACGTCATGTTTTCTTGCAAGCAAATATATTAGAAGTAAAGGAAAAACTCTTCTATGGTTGTCTTGAATAATGCAAGAAAACATAAGAACTGCCGTTTAGTTTCAAATTATAAAATTCTGTCACCACGGACCTCCTAAATACCAGCACAGAAGCAAAGGTTAATACTTACACGCTTCAATAAAATAAAAAAATACTTCCTCACAAGTAAAAAGGTATCTCCACCACGTGGTTCATTGATATACAACTACTTACGAAAGCTTCAACGTTCTTGGCGAGGACTGCAATGAAGCTGTCCTGTAACTTTCTCGCTGCGTAGAGAAAGTTATACAACAAAAAGTTATACGCTGCATAGAGAAAGTTATACAATGCTGTATAAAAAATGAAATGCTGCGCGAATTTTCGGTAAGAAAACTCTTATTACCGGGCCCTGGCAACGAATAAGTGGATACGTCCAGTTCCTAAATTTAGAAAAAAAAATCATCTTTCACGTGGTGTAGCCAGAACCCATGTTTTGTGGGTCCTTGATACCTAAAACTCCAATGACGGCAAAACTTCCCGTCCGTCCGTCCGTTCGTTTGTGAACAACGCTAACGGCTAAAACATTCAGCTAATTTTCTCCAAAATTGATATTCTCCAATCGATCTGGCAGTGGCCGCGGCCCCTTGAATTTGCAACCGATATTTTAATTTTGGTGGGTACTTTACATCAAGCTCCTGTGACATTTTTTTAATTTTCAGAAAAATGGCTCCATCGTTTTTTATTAAATTTTGTTGTTGGGTAGTGTGAAGGACGTTTAAAAGATTAGTGTAAATCTCATGTTCATTGAAAACCCTGATTTTTCGAAAATTGCTTAAGTTAAAATTATTTCGGGGTCTTCCTACTACTAAAATATTAAAGATAGAGATTTTTTCCTTTAATGATATTTATTTCTTGAAGATAGATTTTGAAATAAGGTCGTGTACAATGTTTCAAACATTTGAGTACTTTTCGCGTACTTTTCTGTGAAAAAACGGGAGGGAAAGTACGTGCTGTTTTAGCACCACTACTTTCACTCGTAATTCATCAAAATTAACGAAGTTTGTGAAGAAGATTTGAAATTTCTTCTGCAATGGTACACAAGATAACACTTTTAGAGTATGCTATTGAAGGCCTACGCAAATTTCTTAAATAATTTTCATAAATAATGCGTGACTTGTGGGTAAAAATATATTCAAATTGTTTGTATGAAAGAAAGGAAACTAATTTATTACAGGAGACGATAAAAATATATTTTATCTATGACAGGAACAATAATGAAAGACGAAAGAAGCCAGTGATCAATCTTTTTGAGTAGTTAGACTATATTCGGGTGTAAAATTTGCCTTTATTTTATTTCAATTTTAGTAAAATAAAAAAATTAAAATATGTTAGGTAATGTCAGGTCAAATAGTATGCTGCTTTACCGACAGGAGCTCGTTCTCCAATGTTACGAGCCCATAGGAGACTAGATAAAAATGTATCCCATGAAGCTGATAAAGAGGTACAGTTGATGGATATTTTGACCATGAAAAAGAGTCTTTAACCTTACGAATCAAATAAAACATTTAATTTCGCAGAAATTGTTTCTTTGATCGCCCACCTGGAACGATTTATTCTGTCATCCTTTTCTTCCCGTCCTTTCACATTCACGCGTCCATCCACTGTGCGCCACTCATCTCCGGACGCGCGGAACTGTCGCTGAGCCTCCTGCGCACCATGCGGCCCTTCGCCCTACCCCTCCCCTCCCCTCGTCCTCCTCCTTATCCTTCTCCTCGCGCACCACGCCCATTCCTCCAGGAGCGGCTCGCTTAACTTAATGTCATTAGAGATAGTGTTGTACCTTCGCATCAGTTCCTTCTTTCGACCGGCGAGTCGTGACCCGGCACGGGGAAGGGAAATGAAAATGTGAGCACTACAGATCTGATCGAGGCAAGAGCCGAATCCGTTAATGTTACGAGATGACTCGTTCCATTTAATTAACTGTTAACATGGTTCTCGTTACAATTTCCTTCTTCGAGAGGTAGCATCCGTCTGTTTTCGTGTTCTTCCGCAAGTTTAATGTCTAATGATGTTCATCGTTTCTAATTTAATTTAAAAGAAAATAACCGGACGAGGTGGCTCAGGGCATCAACTGATGTCACTACAGTCCTTCTGATCGGGAGGTCCTCGGTTCGAGTCAGGACTGTGGCAGGATTTTCGACACTAATTTGTCAGATAGATCGAATTCAGTCGCAGTCTGGAGGAGAATTCTAGCTGCTGTGATCAGATTTCCGTGGTTTCTCCGATCAACACCTGGCGAATGCCGAAACAGTACCAACAAACGGGCCACGCGCGTGATCTTTCCTACCTCTTCCTTGTCCTATCCTCACCCCTTACACACACAATTACGCTAACATGCACTACACTACCACACATGCCAGTCGACTGGTCCGGAGTTCAGAGCTTGTCCCGGCTGGGGCGGTGCCCCGCTGATGGGAGATACCTGTTTGTTGAAAACCCAGCTAGCCGTTGGTAGGTCGGTGCTGGATCTCGCCATCTAGCGGGGAAAGAACACCGCCACCTCCGAAAAAAGAGCATTCACTATACTTACGGGACTAATGACCATAGTAGTTGACGCGCCCGGAGTCACTAACATTCGTCCTGGTATCTCCCGCCAGTGGGACACGCCTCTGCCGCGACAAGCTCCACGCTCCCAACTCCTCTCCCGAAATGCGTGGTAGTGTAGTGCATGTAAGTGTGTGCAAGTGGCGGGAATGGGGCATGGAGAACGAAGGAAAAATAGCGCACAGTCCATGGGCTATTGGTAGGGTACAGTACCTCCATCCGTCTGATGTTGATTGGAGAAACCACGGAAAACTACCGATCAGAGCAGCAGGCCGGTAGAATTCTCCTTCAGTTAGCGCTGAATGGGACCTAGGTATTTAGTCATCGTCGGGACTCGAACCTTAAAACCTCTCCGCCAAAAGCACAGCAGTGACATCAGTTGATGCCATGTGCACTTCAGCCGGTACCGCTGTCAAAGTGCTCTTCTTGGGGCATGTTCTCAAACATGGTAGCAATTTTACAGTAATCTTTGACATTTCACATTCATCCTGATTTAAATATGAAATTTTTTGCGGTGAAATTCTCCTTAATAAAACGTTCTTGATTAGATTCTTAATTAAATTGTAAATTATTTTGAACTTGATTTTTTAGCTTAAATGCAATTAAGTCGAAATAGTACATTTAATTCAAGAATTGAGCCCAATATATCCCAAAACGTATTCAATTTACATGCAAAGTAAGATCTTTGGGGACTTCGATAAGAACTGGCAACATACAAGTGCAATAGCATCAGTTGTCTATATTGTTCTGTTCTTACAAAGAACAGTAAATTGGATGAAACATTGTAGAAATAAAATTTGCTTCCGGCAACGAGCCATGCAATAAAATTGTTCCTTTGTATTGTTCACCGGTGGCAGTGCTTCCGAGCAAGGAAATTCGGATACTATTTGCGAGAAGCACTTCTCCCCTAACGATCCCAGAGATTTATGTTAGAAATCCTACTCTTTATGTCATGAATCTCTGTAGCCGCGCGGGGTGGGGCGGGGACGCGGTGTGTAGTACGATTTATAACAGAACAAAAGGAGAGGGCCAGAAGCAGCGTTTGAGGTAGCGTCCGAGATAAAGGCAACCCGCAGCGCAGATGAAAAGGAAACTCCGCTAGTCTCGGGCCGTGGGGGCCTCCCACCATTTGCTCTTCCCGGTGAATCCCTGGATGCACCCTGGTCTCTTTCAGAGCATCGCGCAAACCGCGACGTGCGCCACGCCCCCTCGCCCGTTCGCCCGAACGACCGGCGCCGCCCGTCCGCGCCACCCGCGGTCACACGCCCTCTAATAAAACGGCGTTGGCGACTATTGAGCCGCTACCTGCTATCCGCTTGAGCTTTCTCGCAAGGCCGACTCAGTCGTTGGACGCTGTAATTAGTTTGGATTTCCAGGATTTATTGAGGGATTTTTCCTGTAAATGGTGGTATATTTTGAATAGTGTTCGTGTTTGTAATAATAGCGAAAATAATGGCTATTTCTGAAAGCATGTATGCCAGAAATATTAATCATTCGTAAAAATTAATTACGCTGTTAGGCTGCTGCTGAAATAGAGCAGCTTATCATTTCCACGGTTTTTATGCGTTGGTCACAAAGGGTTGCGAATGCTACACATGTAAGACAAATTAATTAAATTGAGTTAATTTTCTTAACATTCACATGGCATGTGATAAATACAACTACCACTCAAACAGTTATTGTAGTCGGAAACATCTAATTACTAATCGAGAATTTTACTTCTTTCTTTCTCTTTTTCCCTTCTTCCTTCCTTTTCATTCATTGATTCCCTCCTTTCTTCCTTTTTCCTTCCTTCCTTTTTTCCTTCCTTTTTTTCTTCCTTCCTTCCTTCTTTCCTTTTTTTCTTCCTTTTTTTCCTTTTTTCTTCCTTCCTTATTTCCTTTTTTCATTTTTTCCTTCCTTCCTTATTTCCTTTTTTCCTTCCTTCCTTCGTTTTTTCCTTCCTTTTTTCCTTCCTTCTTTCTTTCTTCCTTTTTCCTTCCTTCTTCCTTTTTTCCTTCCTTTCCTTATTTTATTTATTCATTTTACGTCACAAAACAGTAAAGAATTGCAAATGACATTCGATAAAAGGCGAATACTCGGAATGTTTATTGCTTAGAAGCTGCTCAAGGGATAGAAATAACCTAATATTACTACGGATATTGCTTATGAATAATCGATTAAAGAAAAAGTCTGTCTGTCCGTCTCTATTTTGTCAACGTCATCGCATAAACCGGCGGTTTTCTCCAAAATTTACCTACCGGCACAGGTGGCTCAGAGCATCAACTGACGTCAGTGCAGAGCTTCTGATCGGCAGGTTCTAGGGTTCGAGTCCCTACTGTGATAGGATTTTCGACACTGGCTAGATAGCTATGTCAAATTCTGTCACTTTCTGGAGGAGAATTCTAGTGGCCGGCTGCTCTGATCGGTAGTTTTCCGTGGTTTCTCTGAGCAATACCACGCGAATGCCGGAGTAGCACCCGAACAACCGGACCACGGCCCGCGGGCGTTCTTTCTCTTCCTTGTCTTATCCTTACCGCTTGCTTACACACACTTATACTCTCATGTACTACATTATCACCCTTTGGGATTCCAGTCCGGAGCTTAGAGCTTGTCTCGGCTGGGGTAGTGTCACGCTGGTGAGAGATACCTGGTTGGGGAAAATCTCCAAAAGACGAAGATATTTTGATTTTGGGATATTTTGAAACTTCAACATTTTCTCAAAAGTGTCTCGTAATTTTTTTATTACACTCTGTTCCCGGATAGCGCATAGGGCGCTTAAAGAATAGCGCACGTGCCATTTTTTCATCCCCCATTTTCTTTGATATCCCCAAAAGTTCAAAATTATTTCGTCGTGAAATCTGTACCTTAAAGACAGATCATGAAATAAGGTTTTTGTCGATTTAAAAAAAACAAGTAATTTTCGTTTAATTTTGCGCGAAATATAGGCAATTGTAAAATTTTTAAAAACTTTTTCTCAGGAACCACTCCATTTTTTCCCTTTAAATTCTCTTTTCGTACATCAAGGCCGGTACAAAATAAGGTGCTAGTCCCATTTTCGGCTATCTCTCTTTTTTTGAAAATTACAAAAGGCTAAAATTTCATAACTACAAAATTGAACATAAAAAAATATTTGTCCTAAACAAAGTTTGTTCTAAAAACTCAGCTCTTTAGTAAAGGATATGTTCGATTTTTGAAGAAGTAGATTTCGCGTAATTTGTGTCTGAAATTTATGGAATTTCTAATACAATTCGCTGTTTGAAAACACTTTTGCAGGTTTATCTGGCGGTATGATATAACGGAGCAGTTAGAAATAATGCGAGAACTATGTGCTGTTGTAGCACCAAGGTAGCAAAAGATTCTGACTGGCGCATTGCGCGTGCCAGCACGAGTAAATTAAAGATTGATAACGTCTGGGATTCAAACAGATTTAAATAAAAATACATAAAATGTTTCGAAAATATGAGTTGTTTAGCGTAATTTTGCATGACATATAGGCAATTTCTATACAATTATTTCCTCAAAAATTGCTCCAAATTATTTCGTTTGATTGTCTCTTCGTATGTACCATAAGACCGTAAAACTAGTGATGCTAAATCAAACACACTTCCTCGAACTTAGTAAGGGTTACAAAATACAGTGGGCCAGGACAGTCTCTCCGCAGTGGCACCTGGCTGTGTGCAACAGACATTATGTTGTAGTGCGAACTGCGGCTTAAAACCGGGTATTCACCACAAACATAATAGATGCTATAAGTGTTGTCCCCTTCACTTGTTTCCCAGGGATCTTGTTGCTACCAAAATAAATGCAGGTTGTAATATAAGGCCCTGATTTGGTTTACTGCGGAGAGATTTTCCTGGTGCACTGTACTATAATACTGCAATATCCGTCCATATTAACACATTTCTGTCATTATTTGTAAAACACATGACATATCGTGAAATATAAAGGGCGAAAAGTAATTGTTTTAAAACTAATATATCAACACAAATACCACAATCAAAACTGCGTTTTCGCAGCGGGACGTTGCCATTGACGAATTGCAATCTGATACGTCGTGAAAGACTTGCAACGGAGCGCGGGAAATTCGAATGTAAAATTTCAAAGGGACCAAAAATTATAATAAAAAGCTAATATTTTTAAAAAAATGTACATGACCTTCTTAAAGAATATTTTAGACCAGATTTTATTTATCAAAAAATTCTAGGATCGAATTGTACTTTTGCGATATAAATTTATTGGTATATGCAATTTTCAAAAATACAAAGTTCGCCGAAAATTCACCATTTTAAGCACCGTTCTTTTGTACACGAAAGGAAAAGAATTAAAGAAAACAAGTGGTACAATAGCTACAACTGCACATACTTTATCGCGCCATTTCTACGTTTACAATTTTTGAAAATTCAGAGTTCAACGAAAATGAAACCTGCGCCATTTTTAAGCGTTATTTTTTCTATACAACGAAATAAGTTGGAGAGGTTTGTAAGAATATGCTCATTCATGAATTGCATTAATCTCAAGCGCAAATTAAGCAAGAACTACACGTTTTGTCAAAACATTGTACTACATGACATTTTTTAAAAAGCTAGTTCTTTAGAAAAAAATTGTCTAAGGAAAAGTCTCTATTTTAATTTTGTAATTTTTAAATGTTAAAATATTGCAGTTTTTGAAAATACAGATGGTTCACCGGACATGATACTAGTACCAATTCTTTTACCATTTCAGAGACAGGAGGAGAAAATTTAAAGAAAACTTTTGGAGGTGTTTTCCGAGAAAAAAATTAAAATAAATTTAAAATGTCCAAGTTTCAATTATGAAAAATTTAATTTTGAAACATCTGGTAGTTTTTGCATAATTTCTGCTTGAAGTTAATGCAATTTATAAAAAGTAACATACGCTTCCATTTTTTCTCTAAATTTTTATCAAGGATAGATGAAATAACACTTCTAGAGGTAGATCTCATTTTGTTGACGCCTCTGAATTTTCGACAATTCCGAAAATTAGAAAAAATGTGAGAAAGCGTGTGCAGTTTCGCATCACTGTTTTCACAAGGAATTGACACACCCTCCATTTCAAGTAATTTTATTCAATCATACGTCAATTGCTGGTTTGGTGAATAAGCACTCTCATCAGAGCGAGAATTATTAGAAAATTTAATTCCGTTGGGCATTTCAGCAAAGATTCAATTGGCCAACTAGAACAATATAACGACTGTTGTTTACCTGCTCATTAAAATTATACCAGTATTGAGCCCGTGAAACAGGTCTTCAACAGTTAGCTGTTCCTTCATTTATCTCCATTCATTTATAGAGGCATGAGCAGATGGGCCATCATTCTTGTTCAAAGACGAACATGAATTTAAGTGGAGTCTAATGAGCTGTCTGTAATTTGTCTCACGAACTTCCACGCTCGCTGAATCCCTTTCAAGCGCAAACAGTTAACCCTATCATTACCTAGCAGGGAGGCGGGGTTTACAGTAAATTGGATGATTGTTCTATTTCATTTAATTTGTTATAAAGCTGAAAATATATGTAAAAAAAAATTATCGTTCAAAGTGTGATGGAATTTATTGTGTTTATTTTAATTTATGCTATTTCAGCATATTTTACTGTGGATAAAAATTTGCATTAAATCACTCGAAAACTATCTATTTATAATAGATTTGAAGATGTATGTAGTAATTGAAGACTTATTAAAATATATTTTAATACATTGTGTTTTGAAGGAACATTGGCATTCATTTGATACAAAACAATAAATTTAGTTACTAAATACGAATAATGAAGCGAAAAGGTCGAATTTTACTTCCTCGACTTACTTCGTGCGAATAGAACAAATTGTAATAGTGCACTAGAAATCAGGATTTTCTACAGAAAAACACGTATTGCGCAACCTGGTAGCGAAATCTACATAAATCTTGTTCCTAACACATTGTATAGTCAGAATCTTCGATTTGTGGTGATTTACGCAAAACGCCCGTCCGTCTGGCTGCCTGTCCGTCCATTCGTCCATCCGTCCGTCCATCCGTCCGTCCATTCGTCCGTCCATTCGTCCTTCCGCCTCTCCTCCCGCCTCTCCCTCCGTCTGTCCGTCCGACGTCCGACGTCTGTCCGTCCGACGTCTGTCCGTCCGACGTCCGACGTCTGTCCGTCCGACGTCCGACGTCTGTCCGTCCGACGTCCGACGTCTGTCCGTCCGACGTCCGACGTCTGTCCGTCCGACGTCTGTCCGTCCGACGTCCGACGTCTGTCCGTCCGACGTCCGACGTCCGTCCGTCCGTCCGACGTCCGTCCGTCCGACGTCCGTCCGTCCGACGTCCGTCCGTCCGACGTCCATCCGTCCGACGTCCATCCGTCCGACGTCTGTCCGTCCGACGTCCGTCCGTCCGACATCCATCCGTCCGACGTCCATCCGACGTCTGTCCGTCTCTCTGCGGTCAACTTTATCAACCAAATCTTCAGGCGAAATCAGCCGATTTCCATCAGGAAATCAGCCGATTTCCTTCACAATTCGTATTCCAGACCTGGACAACCTCAAACCCCTGCGCGTTGAAAAGGGATATTTTGATTTTGGGGGATTCTTTACATGATAACTTTCAACATTTTCTCATTAACAAAACTTTCAACATTTTCTCAAAAATAACTTAAATTTTTTATTAATATTTGCCCTCGGATAGCGTGAAAGCCAATAAAACAAAATCGCAGGAATAATTTTCTTAAAAATCTGCGATTTTTCGAAAATAGCTGGGATAGTTCGAAATGTTTTACTACTATATTGAGGATAAAGATTTTTTCCTAAATAAAATCCGTAGTTAAATAACAGATCTTAAAATAGTAAGTAAATAAGTAGTATAGTAAAACATTAATTTAAAAAATTATGTACTTTTTTTCGAAAATATGAATATTTTTCGCGTCTTTTTGAGTGAAATAGAGGTAATGCCTGAACAATTACTTCCACAAAGCCGCTCCATTTTTTAAAGTTTTCTCCTCGTTTGTACAAGAATCGTGCTGGTTTAATTTTCAACAAACTCTGTATTTTGGATAATTGGAAGAAGTTACCATTGAAAAAGTTCAATATTAAAGATAGGGATTTTTGTGTTAAATGAAATATGTTCTAAGGTATTAGTGCTACGGCAAGGAATACTTTCTCCCATTATTTCTAACTTTTGCAATTTTCGAAAATTGTTCTATCGTTCAATAATTATTTATTATTTATTAAGAAAAGTCTCTACCTTCAATATTGCAGTTGTAGGAAGACGGGAAAAAATATTCAGCTTTCGCAATTTCCGAGTAATTGATCATAGTAAGGATGTTACAAAACGCTCCCTCAATTCGCCAAAGAGTTTCGAGCTGACAGGTGGCACAGGCGTGGCGGCTCCGCGAGGCATCGCGGCAGACGGCCTTCCAGAGAGTTCCCACGCTCGGCCGGTCAGTCAGTCGCCGTCGCCTGGCAGTACAGGACGGTTGGGCCCATGCCCTACGCACAACTTCAAGCCACATAGTTTCTCTCTTCATTTCATTTTCATTCAAGTAATTACGACAACGTAATTAGCGACGCTACGTCACACTATTCGAAGTCAACAAGACTCGGTACAATTCAATTCACATATTCAAACACTCCTTCACATGAAAGGCGCATTAAATTAAAATCAAAGTGTGGTTTATTTTCATCGAGATCATGGTGCCGAGCGAACATCATTCTTCAAACGTGTGCATTTGGTGAAGTTAAGCAAAGTCACGCACTACAAAACAGGTTGTATATAAAAAATCTGATAGAGCACGTTTGGAATCTGTAAGGTAAAGTAAAACTTTTCAAATCAACTTTCAACATTCCTAGCATCATCAAGACACGTGGTTAGCAGAGAGAATGGAAAATGCATGTCACAGTATTGTATTCTAAATTTAAGCTTCATGAAGTTAGTAACTCATGTTCATAATTTCAATTCACAGCATGTGTCAATGAGTCAAGAAACTATCAGTGACAACAAATTATGCATATTGCATCATTGTATGCAACAATAAATTTACCTAGTTAAATTTGGTGCATTAAATATCTTCAAAGTGCATAGCTTACTTTATTTACCACCACTCATTTTATTACTTCCTGCATGACAATTTCATTCAAATTAGTTGGTCTGAATTTTCATAATCTATTTTGATGAGCTGCCAGCGAAGCAAATCAACAATTCAAAGCCAACATTGGTCCTCCGGACAACGGATGTAATTTTAAACGTCCTCTACGCTATCTGAGGACAAAATTTAATCAAAACTAGTGGTGCTGAAACAACAACTTCTCGCCCATAATTTCACTCAGAATTATGCGTAAAATACTCAATGAGTTATTCTCAATGAAAGTCTCATTCAGTTATGTGAATACTGATCTGGAATAATTAACTAACAACAGTGCATTGAAATGCGAAAGGTAAAAATGCTCACTATGTAACACTCCAAGTGGAATATTTTATCGCGTGTTTAAAGTATAGAAATATAGTCAAGGTTTACAGCACGAAAGAAAATTTCAATGTTTCTTCGTTGGCACAAAGTGTCCATAAATTTTAATATTCGGTCACCTAGAGAAATAATTTGTTGTTAAGTTTCTTAACTGAAAAATTTGAGAAGCGCTGCGGCTACACATCACTTGATATTCTAGTGTAAAGATTTTGGGTCACTTCCTCCTGTGCGGTGAAAGTATAAATCGCGCAACTTTTCTTGAACGATGGCTTGGAAAAATGCTGGTAGATCGGGGGTATACTTTACGACATCAGCCATTAGATTTCATGAGGCAATGCCAATCTCTGAAATATCAGTGATGCCTTCCCAGCTTTCTCAATAAAGTGAGTTCTAATTTTCTCAGGAGCTCGAGGTGTCTCCTGCGATGGATCTGGATCTGCTTTGGCCATTTCTTTAGATATTGTGTAGAAAAATACGACCAGGAGTTCTCGGTTTCAACAGTAAATGTATTTTCTTACGCGCGAATGAAGATGTGTTTGGAATGTTCTCATCAGTGCTCGCTGCGAGCTTGGGTCTTCAATTGTTTATTGTTCTAGGGATGGGGAAGTACATTTCAAGAAACATTGTGCCGGTGACACTACGATGGTCTGAAAAGGACGGTACATTTCATTTGACGAGCTGACGATTTTAACGTGTGGTGTTCAATAATGAAAAGGGCTATTCTATAAGATAAATTGGAAAAATGCTCAATCTACTATAAAGTACTTAAGTCCACAACATCGAAGGCGATTGGAAGACGATACAATAGAAAGCGTGTCGCAAAAGGATCGTTCAGTCTAACTAGAAAAGAGAGAAATGCGCAATTGAAGTGAGAAAAAAATCCTCGATTAAGTGCGTTGACAGTTGTTGAGTAGTTAGAAGAATGTGGAAAGAAAGTGCACCCCGAAACTGTAAGGAATGTGCTATCAAACGAAAGGTATAATGGAAGATTGGCAAAGAAAACGATCATTAGTAAGCAAGTTGAATTGAAAGAATGAGCTGGAGTCCGCGAAACGGAATGTGAACAAGAGATCAGAGTGGGTGTCGAAACTTATTTTTTCTGACGAAAGCACCTTTGCCTTGTTGAATTCAGATGGCAGAGCTAGAATATGACGGAAGGTCAACAAACACTTGAGAAAACGAAATCTGCAGCAGACGGTTAAGTATGGTAGACGCAATATCATGAAGCGGGGGTGCATATCATCGCCTCGAGTTGGAGAATTGCGGTTTGTAGTAGAAACGATGACGAAGGAAGCTTATCTCCGTATTGTCAAGGAACGTTTGCACCAAAGTGCTGATACTTTTGGAATCCAGAATACCTTTAAATTTAATCAGGACAATGATCCAAATAATATGGCCTACATCGTGTCCAGCAGGCTTCATCTCACGTGCCCCAGGGTCTTAGAGACTCTCCAAACCTTAACCCAATAGAGTATGTGTGGTGTAAATTGAAATCCTCGATTACAAAAAATATAATTTCCAGAAGAGAGGAAATAAAGAGATTGGCGGAATAATGAGCATCTGTAGAATGTTCATACATTAAACAAATTCTGAAAGTATGCCGAATCTATTAAAAGAAGTGATTTCACAGAAAGGTTACTCTACTAAATACTAACCTCATAAAACCATGTAACAGTTATTGTTCATTTAAGAACAGTGACTGAATATTAAAATGGCCCTAATATTTTTATTTGCATGTTTTTTATTGCTTTCTTACATTCATATTACCATTATTTTTGTTACATTTAGTACATAATTTCCTACAATAATAAACTTTAGTTTGGGCCATCAATTATTATCTGACCTTCTTATCATGTGAATACAACAGAAAAATCCAAGTTGGTAATGTGACCGAATATGAAAGTGAGCGACTGTAAGTTATTTAAAAATACACTTCGGACCGCAAGTATGGTGTCATGTACAAAATTGTGTTTGGCGTAAAATAGTTCATATATACATAAGGCACAACGTTTGACACTTTCGATTTCAAGAACACGAAATGTTCACTACATTATGAACCAGTGAGTGTTTCGCAGTAACAATATTCAGTCCGTCCCTTCTGCCGTGCCCTCAGGGTCATGGCTTTGGTTTCACTTGTTTCCCCGTCGGTAAGGTGACAGCCTGTGGCTGAGTGTATCGAAAGGTTTCTTTTCATGGGGCGCGTCTTTGCACATTCATGGCTGGAATACGCTTACGACATTGCAAAATCAAGATATCGCACCCGACATACCACAACACCGCGATGCACCCTCACTTCACTGATTCAAGGCCAATTTCAATATCCCGGCACACGCAGATACATCATACTATAATACGATTTCCAGCCAATACCCTTTCAAACAGCATCTCTTCAAAGTGGTTATACTCTTCTTGCCCGTAGTACATATTCCGAATATACTAGTAAACCAGAAAGTATAATACAGAACATCATTCATTCTGTGGGACGCTCTTTTCTTTGTTTTCATCCTGAAAGGTATTTTTTGCGCCCCGAGCTCTTTGAATATCTGACAAAAAACCTGTACCCACAAATACCATGCTTGCTTTTGAATTTCCTTTGTACGGTCAGAAAAAAGGACAGGATGTATCGCTTAACTAAAAATCGTCATTTCTTCGCGACTGCACATCTGCGACCATCATTCTACTGTAATCTTCTACACGCCTCGTATCGGTCGGTCTGCCAACCCGAGATCGCTCGCAGCCATTCGGCCGAGAGAGTCTTGGCTGCCTTGATAATGCAGTTAATGCGGGAACGTTCAATCCCACATTTGTGATTGAAGACGGCTTGAAGACGATTGCAAAGACGGCTGTGACTGACGCAAAGGAAATCATTACCTTGTCTCCTGTGTCAACTATCACCATTGCACTAATTTTTTTTTCTCCTGGAAGTTGGTAGGCTCGTTAATAACTGGAGGACAGACAGTCTTAGTGCCTACCACCCTCATCTAGCCAGCCTAAAAGGGGAGATGTGGTAAGCCACGTAAATACCGGTAAAGACACGAAAATACCTCAAGAAACTACCCGTTAGAGGGAGTTATCGGTTTCGATGGCAACGTTACCGATAAATTGGTAACCTTGCAGGTACGTCAGGCTTTGTGCAGCTTCTGGGCAGCGATAATGCAGGCAGCTAGTGGCGCTACTAGTAGTGAGCAAATATGTTATTTTGGAACTCAGAGGTTTGATTCCTAACTGAAACAGATTACACAGGCACACAAAATTTTTAAAAGAGTTGCCAAACCCAAAGACTTGAATGTGTTTCTCTATGTATGTCGACGCGCTGAATCCGAATCTGAAACCAGGATTGCAACACAACCCTCCAGATTTTTTAATCGTGACCCCCTCGTGAAATTGTTTTTTGTTTTTTTTGTTTTTGTTTTTTTTTGTTTTGTTTTGTTGTTTTGTTTTGTTTTGTTTTCGGGAGTTACCACACCTAAAGACTTGACAGGTCTCTTAATGTATGTCGACACAATGAATTCTAATCTGAAGCCAGAATCGCGCCATCACTCTCCAGTTTCTTTTAAAACGTGAAAACACATGCGAATACTAGATTTTGGCGTCTTGTAGCATTATACTCTACAGGATCCAAAGGTTGACTGATCCAAGACTTGACGTGTTTCTCTATGCATGTTGGTGTGCTGAATCCCAATCCGAGCCAGAATTGCGTCACCACCATCATTTTTTTTAAACGCTAAAAACACAGTATATAGGAACTTAGAGGGTGATGGCACAATTCTGGCTTCACATTCGGATTCAGCGCGTCGACATACCTCGGGAAACATGTGTCAAGTCTTTGGGTCTGACAACAATCCCCGAAAACAAAAAAATACAAATTCACGGGAAGTGAGTCGCGATTAAAATAAATATCCATATCCATAAAAATCCATATTTATGGAGGGTGGTGGCGCAATTATGGCTTCAGATGCTCATAACCTTCGTTCTCTTTGAAACGGAGACAATTGCAGAACTCGCAAATGCGATTTTTGCTTCATGATCGTATGGAGGAGGAGTGAAAACAATTATTGAAACATATACAGTTGGAGATGATTTCGACACGAAACTTTCTAAACCCGACATCCGACAAACTATTTTGTCCTGTGCTGAATGCAGTCTAAACAAAATATTTCGCCACCTTCCATCGCCGTCCATCTCGTCCACTCTCTTTCACACCCAATGGAAATTCAGTAGGCTCTCTAATAAAACATTTGCTGTCTTCCACCCGTTTCCCGGCCAGAAACACGGAACGGGGGAGTGCTCCTGATAGAACCGCGAAAATACCGTGATGAGTTTCCCACTCTCGTTAGCACGCTGGTCTTGCAGGCGGTCAGAGCCCACGGCGGGTTTGCTAGAGCTGGCGGTGATACGGCGGCGGCTGTGACGGCAGGGCAGCGCTGGTGGTGGTGGTGGTGGTGGCGGTGGCGGAGATGGAGGTAGAGGCACGGTCGATATGGCTACTGGAAGAGCTTCAAGGCCTCGCGTGACTGAGGTTGGCGGTATAAAAGACGGCGAGGGAACTGAATGGACCGTCACCGGACCCTTTTTATATGCAAAGCTGAATGGCCCCTCGTTATTTGCTCCTGTTCCGTTTCTGCGCCTTTTTTTTCATTGCTTCAAGGGAAAGTAATTAATTGGATAGGACTTTTTTTTGCGAGTCGTTGTTTGATTTTTCCAATTCCTTTTTTTTTTTTTGTACGGCGCTGGTCGAATTTTCGCACCTCCGGGTTTGGAGGAGTGTGAAAAATGGAACAAACCGTTCGCTACGAAGCCGGAAACTGAGCAGATTTCGCGATTGCCCTATCAAAAGAAAGAAGTGCAAATCAATGTTTATGTGCTAACTTTCTATGCATTTTCCTTTCGTTCGACAGTATATTATTGAAGTTCTTGTCGATCTGTGAAACTATTCGCGAATTTGAGATATAGATGTCAATTACTTTGACTTTTTTTAAATCTTAAGAACTAATATGACGAAATTAATTTTTACATTTCAAATCTGCATTTTTCTTCCTAAACGGACGCAACTGATCAGTTATCTATTGCATACAAGACATAATGACCAATACAAGGGAAAATATATTTCAGATAAAAAGATATGTCGAAAGATGGTTTGGTAAACGATAGAACACTATCACTGTAAGTATATGAGTTTTGGAAGTGACGATATAATATTGAAAATCCATTTAAATTCAACGTTTTATATTTTGCCACTTTTGTATTTTAATAGAAAAGTCACTGTTTCAAGGATATGAAAACATGTTATAAAATGCCCCGTTAACCTTACTTTGAGTATAACAGACGCACATACACATTGCAATAAAAGCGCGAAAGTCCTAAATAAGAATAACTATGAAAACTTTCACATTCTACTTGCAGAACATGTTTCGCCTGCTTAATGTTTGCCTCTACAGTGGAAACATTTTTGGTTGAAAATGTGACAGATCATGTATATTCAATCAATGAACAAAATAGGTTGAAACTTTACCCTAGATGCAATGCAATTATTCTTGATAATCATGTAGTGGTTCGTAATTATAACAGAATGTAGAAATAGTAATTATATGTGCAATAAAACATTTAACACATTTAAAAGAACGCAATTGCAGTATCTTTTTTTGCCTTTAGAAAGCAGAATAAGAATAAAAGGATCTACAATTAACTCGCGCTTTACAAAATTGAAATTATTGATAGTTGAAAAAAACTACCAAATTCTGCGTGTTGGTGTATGATTAGTTTTATCTTAAAATTATGTTCATTGCACACTATATAGCATGATTTTCTCCACGTCATTGCGGTTATCCACTGAATTTTTTTATCGACGAGAAGTGTTTCGGGTTCGAAGTATTCAGCACTTGAATGTTCAAAATTGATAAATCTCTAGCTTTTTCTGTACGAAAAATCATCTTTTTAAAATGAAAATAATCTAAATGAAAACGTTATTCGAAAAACCAATTAAAATATTTGTGTTTGAAATATTTGTGTTATAAATATTTGAAATTTTGTAAAAAATGACTTGCTTAAGGGCGGGAATATATTTTCAGAAAATGCCGAAGTCTATTGCTATAACACTCGACGTAGAAATCATATTCATCAGGTGACAGTATCAACAGCTCATTACAAAAAATTCACATACAATACATGTACATTATTTTACAACACTTTGCCAGATGACATTAAACGATTAAATTCAATAGAAAAGTTTAAATCACAAGTGAAATCGTTTCTGCTGCATAACTGTTTCTATACAATTAGAGACTATACTGAGCATCACAAGAAAAGTAACATTAATTTTAACAATGATACCTAATGCATTATTTACCATTTGGACTGTAAAATGAGTATAAACAACCTGTAACAACTATTGTAACACAGCTTCCGGGTCAATGACCCCCATCTCGATCAGGTTTTTCGTCCAGTTTCCCTGATCCATTGAGCAAATGCTGAGATGGCCCCTTGTTTTGCTTCTGGACATAAATTTAACTTCATTTTCTGTGCACGTCTTCTAGAATTCAGTGGGAAATACAATTATTCAAATTATCGTTTCCATGTTGTCGTGGCAGGAAGTAATAAGAGCCAAAATTTATTGCTTATTTATCCTTGAAAATAGATTTTATTACATGGGAGTTTTTTTGTTTTTTTTTCTCCCTTTCAAAATTCAAAATTTATTGCTTATTTATCCTTGAAAATAGATTTTATTACGTGGGAGTTTTTTTTGTTTTTTTTCTCCCTTTCAAAATTCAAAATTTAAGTAGTATATGATTTAGTGTAGGGATCACAGAATTTTGTGTCTTTACATAAGATAAGCTTTTGTTGTCAATGAGTTGCCCAAATTCCAATGCGTCTCAGTGAAAGAATAAATTATTTCAATAAAATAAGGCGACATTCACGTGCGTATAGGAAATAAACCAACTTGAAATTAATTAAAATTAATAAGAATTATAGATAGATCACCAGCTACCGAATGAACGGCCCTAACTTTCGAAGGATGGTATCATCTTGAACGTGGGCATATGCTGTTCATTCCTCTTGCATGCTTTCGTCATTCATTCATTCATTCATTCATTCATTATTCATTCATTCATTCATTCATTCATTCATTCATTCATTCATTCATTCATTCATTCATTCATTTCATTTCATTCATTCATTCATTCATTCATTCATTCATTCATTCATTCATTCATTCATTCATTCATTCATTCATTCATTCATTCATTCATTCATTCATTCATTCATTCATTCATTCATTCATTCATTCATTCATTCATTCATTCATTCATTCAATTCATGCCAAATAAAGCTGAAATAACTATGAGTGACGGCAAACTCATTGATGATTCTATTGAATCTATTTTATGATTTTTGGCCCATAGGATCATTTATCACTCGAATACTAAATCGGTGATAAGCCAGTTATTTTTTTATACGAAACGCAACTCGCAAAACACTTGAGCATTTCATTGTGCATGGCGGATCGGTCTGGGCAGGGTAAGGCAAGGCAAGTGAGGGAAGGACGGGGCGGGGAGATCGCGTCTGGGAGGGTAGGCTCAACCAAAGTGACGACGATGAGCGGGTCATGGAGGGGTTGTAAATAAAACTACTTCCATTTTACATCAACGATAAAAATCATTCCTTATATTTTCTCGTCTTGCTTCGTAAGAAGAGAAAGTATTGTATGCATGCGCTGAAAAACGGAAATAGAAAGAATTCATAATACTTTTACCGTGATATTATCATTTGTAAATATTCGTTTTACCACTTCCTTTTCGGTTGAGTTATTATCTCTAATATTTCAGAATTGGTGTTCCTGTGAATCCCAAACACGTGCAGAGCTTTTATAGTTCGTTTAAGTATATTAGGGTTTCTCATTCTTGTAATCATGGAAAATATACGCCTTTTCCTGCTGACATTATGGTGATATTTCTTATGCATTTTAGTGAAGATTGTGAATGCATTCAAAGGAGCAATGTGAATCATAAAATAATCTCATTGGCCATCGACGAGTTATGATTTGAACCGTTTTGTTTTGTTATATCGAGAATAATTGATGGGTTTCTTTTCGTCATTACATGTTTTTTGGTCCTGATTCATAATGCTAAGAAGATAAACAGCTTTGCTCTTTTTTGGCTTGTTTCATACAATTGTGAGATTTCTATGGAGTGTAAAATTTCTGGAATATAATTCCTTACTATTATAATCTAGGCAATACTATCTGAACTTATATTTATAACTTCAGATAGTAGAAAAAGTAAGTGTCTGCTCTAGACATGAGGGGAAATTGCCATGACGGAACGACTTGATGCGACATGCGCGGCCATTACTTTCACTGTCGTATTGACCCAGCACAAGGATAGAATGGACACGCCGACTTTCCACGCCACTTTACGAAACCTCAACCGGCATATTGGCCGCTTACGTTTCCATGTGGCAAATGGGCAGAGGGAAAATTGACCGTTTTCTCCTTATTGTCGATAAAAAATTCAGAGAGGGACAAATCTACGATTGAAACGAAGACCACTTTCGTTTATGTAGAATAGTATCAATACAACCTAGTAAGATTCTGGAGAAAGATTTCTTTTGCAATTTCCTAGATTTTAACATTTCAGCGCGGAAATCATTAATGACGCTAGATATAAATTAATTGTGTTCCAGGCAAGAGCAAATTATTACTTCCACTTTTCTAGCAGGGAAGATCAAACATTACAGAGGGATGAGTCCCAGTAACCCTCGTCAATTCATGTACCCAACATGGAACATTGAACAAATCGAGGGATAACGTAATGATGATTTTGAATAGATCTTTGGTGTGACAGGCCACGTTACTCGTCGTGTTTAAAAATCTAATGGTCCTGCAACAGAACATATGTTCTCGTGTTACTTATATCTATTGCAATTTACGGAAATTCATGGATTTCCAAGAAAATGAGACCTATATCTTCGTTTTAAGCGTTGTTTGTTCTATCCGAGGACACATGTGGAGCGGTTTTTGAGATTTTTTAATAAAAGCATTAACTGCAAGCAGAAATTACGCGAAAATTACTCGCTTTTGAAAATAATATACATGGCCGTTTTTAGGTTCAAATTTTTAAAACAGATTTCACTTAAGAAAAATCTCTATAATCAATATCGTACTTTTGTAAGTAAATGTTTGGTTTAAATAGCTCTTGCAATGATAATTGGCGCTTCTTATACAGTACCCCCAAAATTAAAATGTTCATTTCAAACTCACAAGTGCTCGAGTTCGTTCACATATATCAAGAAATATTAATTTTGGAGAAAATCGACTGATTGGTGTAGGCGCTAGCGTTGACTACACCCAAACACCTCGGGTGGACGGACGAACAGACATACGTTTTGCTGTCAACCCACTTTTCGGTTCCAAGGACCCAGAAATTATGGATTCTGACTATGCAACATGTTAGAGGGAGTAATTTTCTAGATATAGGAACAAGATCTATTCACTTTCTGTTACCAGGACCCGTCAATAAGAGTTTTTTGTCAAAAAATCCCCGTTCTCATGTATACAATTCCAATATTTTCTCTTCTTACGAAATAAGGCTAGAAAGTGAAAGAACGATTTTGCGAACTACACAAATCATACATTGGTTCATTAGCATAGCAGGAAATTCGAGGAAGGATAGATAAACAAGATTATTAAAATAGATTTGATCACAAACATAATATTAGAACAGGGGTACAAAGACGGAACGAAAGAGAATTGTCCTTTATAAACCGAACAATAGTATATTATAACAATTTGCCTGCGGCTGCTTTTGAGTCCTTTCCTTTCTCAGTGAAGGGTTTTAGAAAAAGATATATGAAATTTACTTGTAGGGCGAAAAAGTTTATTGAATGTGAATGAATGTAGTGTGTAGTCTTCAGATAAATAGTATTTAACTATTAATACTTAGTCTAAGTGCTGTGCAATTCTGAGTTGTTCAGTGCTGTGCTGTACGAATTACATGATCCGTCCACTAAAAGTGAATTTTTAACACAGTTTTATTTTTATCAATAAGTGAATTTCTTTTATTTGTAACACGTGAACCACTAATTGGTATACTTATAGTTTGTGCTTATTTTTTTATTTAGCAGGTGTATTTCTTTGTTTTATGGCTCGTATTTTTTTCAATTAGGTTTTTAATTTTTACGTTGATTTTGTTTTTCACTTTGCAATTTTACGTTTTGTACAAATTGTTTGTCACGTCAAATACTATGTAATAGTTTTTATGCTTGTTTTCCTTATAGTTGAACCACATAAAATCATTCAGAAACCTGAAGATGTGAAAGAATGATTTCAAGAAACGTTGTCCAACAATTTTTTAAGTGCAAACATTTTCAATTTAATTGAAGACCTGCTTTTAATGTATATTGAATTGTTTTAATTTTCGATTTATATGAATAAGAAAATAATACTCTAATATAACAGAAAAAAGTTGGACAATCATTCAAGAAAACAATGTCATAGATTCGAGTTTCGGTAATCTGCCTTCGGAAAACATCAGCTCAATTATAAAACAAATTTTATATCTATCTATCCTTTTAAAAACTTCGAATCTTTCTAATTATCACACATTTCATGTAAAAAATTGCGCAAACCAAAGAACATGTTCCACAGAACAGAGGTAGCAGGTTCGCGTGTTACAAAATAAATTTAACAATACATGGACGGTCTTTTAGCAATATCGGTCATTTTTTAAAATATCGCTTACATTGGCACAGATCTGTATTCATTTTCTACCCGCTCTCTTTCTTAATAATTCGAGTTAGACCAGAATATTGTCATTTTTGCAGATCGTTCTGTTCCAAAACTAAAATGAAATATTAGACTCCTAAAATTTCCACTCTGAGGGATGTTAAATGCACTTACGGCTCTAATTTTAAAAAAATAACGTTCAGAATTTTAGCATTGTGCGTTGTCCACACGAATCGAACAATGTACAAAGCAAGTTTTATTTTTTCGTATTTTACAAGAGATTTGTTTTATTCTTTGTTCACATCAAAATGTCACGTTTTGCATGGTGCCGTCTATTGGATGTCCGATATCGTATGAAACAATGTGAACGCTTCCAAGTTCTCGATCGTGGAAAATGATTAGTTCTCTGACTGACGCGCATTTACTCGGTCCAGCCGGTCCATGAGATTTAGAAAATCCGTCATCCTGCCGTTGGGTATCCAGAGCGTTGTCAACCATATCCAACTTCTCCCCTACGCTCGGCATTTGCGTCTATTCATAATCCTCAAAGGGAAAATGTAGCTGTGAAATGAACGAGAAAGGAGTTTTGAGCGCTTGATTCTTCCTCGCGGATTCAAGGGTTCATGCCTCGCATTAACTGGTATGCTCTTCTTCGCAAAGGCGCTTTCATCTTCAGTAGCCAAATAGACGGTAAAGAGACTGTCGTTATACGGGGCTTCTCTTTTCCTAGATTTTTATACACCATTAGCCCCGTCCGTCATCTGCTCGTTTTAATAGGATATTAGCTATTCAGCGTGTCAAAGCGTCGCACCGTTTTCCTCATTTAATGTTGAGACTTTTATGGCGGTCATTTTGAGCGTTGAGAAGCAAATAATGTGTAAATTGTATAGCCTGAAGCAGTATTTGATACAGCTGACGTCTTAAATGATTCACTCATTTAAGTTCCTTATTCTTCGTCTAGAAAATAATTTGATTAGATTGAAAGTATTTGTTGATGTAAGGTTATCGATAATAGACAAATCACGATTTGTAAGTATTTAAATAACTAGGTTTATGGGAACGCTTTGCGTTCAAACAGAAATAATTTATTTCATTCAGCAAGGAATTAAACTTCATGAAAATGTGACGTTTCTACATTTTTAGAGAAAAAATGAGATTATGAGAATAAAATAATGTTAATCGATATAAAATCATCGCAATTTGTGGGAGTTGGTATAATTAACTATACACTCATTATAATGCACTGGTTGACAACTTGAAAAGAGATTAATTTTGTGTAATGCGTCACTAAGAATACATTTTTTTATTAAATCCTGATACATGTAACAATGTGAGCTCTCTATGTGAAAGGATACTTTTAGGTAAATACTCAGCCGTTCCTCGATTAAGGGCGAAAACCACGTTGTAGAGCAGGAGTCTTAAGAATTAGTGTTCCATCTCCACAGAGATTTATAGTCATTTACATATTATGTGCATCAACTTCAGATGCAGAACAAATTTCCCTTTTTACAATTAACTATTCCGAATATGGGCTCTCAAAACATTTAGTTTGATCAGGAAACAGGAACATACAATTCACCATTTTACTCACCGTTCTAATTCAATATTCTCCTGTTGTTCTTTTTAAGATGAATTAATCTTTCCATTTTGGTAATTATTACGAATTTTAGATCATAATACACTAAAATGGAAATGAATCAATAAATATTTAATAATATTTAGGATATTTTGCTGTATAATGTTTTAACAGAATGCATTTGAAAGTAGAAGTGGTATATTACATTTCAGTTACCTAAATTCTAAATTACTCAAACAGAATATGTAAAAGAATTCAGTTCATAATAAATCACTTCATGTTAACACATTTATTTTGTAATGATTGAATTTTTGTAGGTGCACTTTCGTATTGACATGTCAATTAGAAAAAATAAACATTATAGCAAAGATTGACATCGAATATTACAACATCATTAATATAACTGATTTAGCGATAACTGTGCTCTTTTTAATTCAGATTTTTTGATAATTTGAACTGAATAATGGATTGTTCAGGAAATAAAAAAATAACAAATCAATGAACACTAGGAGAACACAAGTGATTAAATTGCACAAAAGAAAGAGCAGAAAAGTTACAATAGAAAAGTACTGAATATGCACTATTGGTAAAATCAAACAAGATATTGTTTCATCACGTTCTGTACTTGTTCTCAATGAGCAATGAAACAAGGGGGTTACAAATTTTGAAATAATGCAATCACTTAATGTATGAACCTGTAAAAACAGGGCCATACCTGTTTCTGAAAATTTCCGAGTCAATGACCCCCATCTCGATCGGATTTTTGTCCAGTTTCCCTGAACCATTGAGCAAATGCTGAGATGGCCCCTTGATTTCCTTCTGGACGTAAATATAGCTTCACTATGCGCACGTTTTGTTGAGCTTTCCTTTTGCTTGTAGTGGTAGTAGAGCTTAGGGTGAGTTTCTATTTGTTAGGAATAGAGAAAAATCAAATCCGTTCGTTTACCGTTTCAAATAGGTTTTCTATAATTCGGCAACGAAAATATCTAGTTCTTGATATGTTAATCTCTCGCTTTTTTAAATTTATTATTATTATTATTATTATTATTATTATTATTATTATTATTATTATTATTATTATTATTATTACTATTTTTCATCTTTCAACTATTAATAGTTAAATAGTTGGGAAGGAATTCTGAAACTCAAGAAAGCGTGCGCAGATGATTCTCTCCGCCCATACGTCACATACAGTTTTTGACTAAATAAATAATTAAAATGTTTTATATCTACCACGATCTGTACGCGTGTTTGTAGTGTAAAGAATCTGGAAATCCTATCCACATTAACTTAAAAATCAAATGCGTCATAAATAATTACCCTCAATGGACATTTTTGGTAAAATGGCAGATGTATCACACAATTGTTGGTCACTGCGTTTGTATACACTCGCAAATTATTGCATTTACAATATTCGAACTCAATAAAATTTGCTTCACACACAACTAACAAATTATCAATTCACTTGAAGGACTATATACATACATAAATACATACCTAAAAATATATTCACCCATAAAAATATATACATACAAAAAAGAGAAAAACATTTACACTTGCAAATGCAAAAAGTGTGTCATTATTTTTGTGATTTTTGAGACCACTTACTGAATGTTTTAAAATAAACATATTTGAAATTTTAGGAAGTTAAAATTTAAAAAATTAAAACCTTTGTTTTGCTATCTGTTGGCTTGCTCGCGCTACATTATATAAAGTGCATATCGTAGATCGATTGCATCTCACACAACAAAATTACTAAGAACAACTACATGTAGTTGGTTTTGAAAATGTAATAAATAAATAACAGGTAAGTGTTCAACCTATGAATATTAATATATTATTAAAATTCAGTGTTTATATTATAAAATCAGTAATATAAGTCAATCAATAACATATCTAAAGCCCACTGTCATTCGTGTAAAGCAAAAATCACGAAATTTGATAGAGTAGAAAGATGAAATTCTTTTTTTACCAAAAACCCTTGGCGTTTTAAAAAGCGTTTTATAGATTTCACGTTAATATATTGTAGAATAATTTAACTATAAAAACTTATTATTTTTTATTATTATTTATTTTACGTAAAAAACGTTAAAACCGCGTATGACGTGCTATGGGAAGGAGTGAATTCTGTGCACATTTTCAAAATTCTGTGATCCCTACACTAAGTTATATACTACATGAATTTTGAATTAAAAAAACCCTCATATGTAATAAAATCTTCTTTCAAGGATAAATAAGCAATAAATTTTCGGCTCTTATCTATGATGTCCTTCGTCAAAGAATAATACTTCCTGCCGCAACAACATGGAAACGATAATTTGTATAACTATATTTCCCACTGAATTCTAGAAGACGTGCACAGATAATGAAGTTACATTTATGTCCAGAAGCAAAACAAGGGGCCATCTCAGCATTTGCTCAATGGATCAGGGAAACTGGACGGAAAACCTGATCGAGATGGGGGTCATTGACCCAGAAGCTGCGATACAATATTTGTTACATATTGTTTACAATTATACAGTCCACATGGTAAATAAATACATTAAATATCACTTTTAAAATTATTGTTACTTTCCTTGTAATGCTCAGTATAGTCTCTAATTGTATAGAAACAGTTATGCAGCAGAAACGATTTCACTTGTGATTTAAACTTTTCTATCGAATTTAATCGTTTAATGTCATCTGGCAAAGTGTTGTAAAATAATGTATATGTATTGTATGCGAATTTTTTGTAATGAGCTGTTGATACTGTCACCTGATGAATATGATTTCTACATCGAGTGTTATAGTAATAGACATCGACATTTTCTGAAAATATATTCCCGCCCTTAAGCAAGTCATTTTTGACAAAAATCACTAATTCGTAGATCAACAGGCAAGGTAATGGTAAAATTCCTAGATTAATGAAGAGAGGCTTACAAGAATCACGTGAGTGGGATTTGGTTATTATTCGTACAATTATTTTTTGTAATCTAAAAGTCTGGGAGCTATAAGATATATTTCCCCAGAATATTATACCATATCTCAGGCGAGAATGAACGTTCGTGAAATATGCACAACGAGCAGTTTGAACGCTGACTGAATTTACAAGAATTGTGAACGCGTAGCATAATGAACTTAATTTTGTGTTCAATTCGTTTAAATGGACGTTCCATTTAAGGTTTGATTGAATTGAGATGCTTAAAATTTTTGTTGCCTTAATATCAGTCAATGGTCCACCGTTCATTTTCAATGGAGCACATAATTGTTTATTCGAAATGGAAAACTGCATTAAAACCGTTTTCTTTTCGTTTACTATTAATTTGTTATTTCCGAACCAATTTGAAACATCTGATATTGTACAATGTACGGTTTCTTTATTGCAAAGGATGTTCGTATCGTGTTGAAATATTTTCTCAAGAATGTGAATCAGATAAAAATATTTTCTTCCTTTCTAATAGACAAACAAAAACATATCGATATCATATTTTTAAAAACTGTTATACTTATTTACCTAGTTTCTATAAACTGTTATAAGTAGTTCCTTCAATAACAATTACTGGAGAACAACTCAGCATCCTCAAACATAAAGGGAATAGACCACGAGCATCCATTTACGTTATGGAAATGCGTGGCCACTATTAGATCACACACAGTGTCTAGATTGGCAACGCAAATTACGGCAATTACAGCGTAGCAGTGGCTCAAATGAACCGGAGATATAACCGCAATCTGTTCCAAAGGAATTGGGAATATTTCGTTGAGATGAAAATATTTCCACAGAAATTTAATATTAATCATACAAATATTTCATGTTACTTCTCTCTTTCTAGTCTCGCAAGTACTCTAAATAATTTCCAATAATACGAAAATAGTCCTAAGTCTAAGATGCATATAAAGCTTGCTGTCGAGTGTTTTTGACAACTTCCGTAAAACTATTTTAGTTTCCATTTTAGGTTAATTTGTTGAAGACTTCTTGGATTAACTGCTATCGTCATTAACCCCGTAAGTGTTGTACATTTTATATCCCTGGAGGTGGGATGGGTACCTCCCACGCGAGAACGTGAGATCAGGCGAAGAATTGCTTGCTTGCTTGTTTGCTTGCTTGCTTGCTTGCTTGCTTGCTTGCTTGCTTGCTTGCTTGCTT
>BLKR01006919.1:0-47533 GCA_011170035.1 Teleogryllus occipitalis | reverse complement strand
GCCTCTGCCCCCGCCTCTGCCCCCGCCTCTGCCCCCGTCACTGCCCCGCCTCTGCCTGAGTCACTAGCACACATACCGTCTTCGCCCCTAGGACCCGTACCATCCCTGCGCCCGTACAGCCCCAGCGTTCGTACTGCCTCTGCCCCCAAGTGCCCGTACTGCCCCTGCCCCCAGCACCCGTACGGTCTCTGCACGCAGGGCCCGAACCTATCCTCAGCACCCTTATCGATTCCGCCCCAATGCCCGTACATCTCCTCCCCCAGTGCCCATACCTATGCCGCTCCCACCGCCCCAAACCCACATCCTCCCTAGGGACCGAACTGCCCCCACCCGGGTCTTTCTCATTCTGCCCGCAGCGCTGCCCGTACCGAACTCGCCTCCAGCGCCCCATTCCGTACCGGCCTCGCCCCCGGTGCCGCCCCGCCCCGCCCGGCCTCACCCCGCCCCACACCGCCCCACCCCACCCCACCCCTTCCCCCCCTCCCCGCTCCGCCCCGGCGCGCCCCACCCCCTTGCTCCTGCCGTCCCATCTACAGCTTTATCCTCGTCCCTGCTCTTTCCAAACTCGTCTCTTTCGTCCTCTCCGTGTTTACCCTTCCCTCTGCTCTGCGCCCCACCTCACCAACCCGGCCATGGCCTTCTCGCTCCTTCCATCCTCACTCTGCCACCCCGTCCTCGTCCCTTCCGCCCTGCGTCTTGCCACTCCCTCCCCCTTTTCGTCCGCTTTCCTCCGTTCCCGCCTTAAGGGGCGAGTGGGCCCAGGAATTAATTCCGTTTTCCTTCGAAATTGCGGGAAGCGCCGCGCCACGCCGCGCCCGCCGCCTGCGTGGCGGCCTCTATCTCCGGGCCGCGCCCACGCCGCGGCGGCCGCGGAATCTGGCTTCGTAATCTCGGAGATGCGCCCCTGCGCCAAGTACGCTTATCCTCTTCTTCCGTTTTCTCTTTCGTCTCGTAGCCATCGTTATGTAGCGGCCAGAGAGCTAGCTTTTCATTTTCGAATCCTGGAGTGCAAATCCCGATTGATCCGTGTGGAATTTGTGTGGGTTCGCGGCAGGATGTCTCGGGGTTCTCCCGTTTTTCCTGCCTGTGATTTTACCACCTCCACAATTGAAGGGCTCAGTAGAAGAAGAGGCTATCCCACATTTTTTGTGAAATTTAGTTATTAGCATTATACAAAACGTTAAATAATATTTTTCTTTTAGTGTAATATGTTATTTAAATCCAGTATGGACTTACTGTGCTGTGTTTAAAAGTTTAAAAATGTATTGTTATATGTGGGAAGTACAGGTAAAACCCTCATTATCTCAGAATTATGTCTATGTGGGATAGCCCCTTGTTTTACTGAGCTCTTCAATTCATATTCATACATATCGTTTGGGCACAAAAAATAGGACACATCTTGAAAATCGTTTTGAAAGCGAACGATTTTAATTAGAGCGGTGCCATTCATTTCACACCAAAAGGCAAAGGGCTTCATTCTATACAAGTACATCGAATGTCATATTATTTAGAACTAGTTACTATTAAGGAAGGACTAATTTATAAAAATATTTTTCATGTAACTAAAAAGAGACAGACTTACTGCAAGTTTCCACATTTTGTGTGCATCGTCGACAAATTATATATGACATAATACATCCTCATCATCTGTTCATTCATAAAGCATTTATCAGTACCGATATGTCTATAAGCTGCAAGAATTGATTATTATAAAAAATATATTCCTAGGGCCAAAAAAAATTCTCTAGTCCATTATTCTCTAGTCCGCTTAATCAACATAATTGTTTCGTGGTTTTCTCTGAGGAAGGATGAGTTGTAATATTTGGCTTGCTTTCTCTGTTTTGTTCAACACAGAAAATTTGCGAAGCCTTTACACTTCATTGTCTGTGGTTCGAGCCATTTCAGAATTTACATTTTCGCAAAATTACGGATAAAATATCTGATAACCTCGTTAGGTCACTGCAATTACGTTGAATTTCATTGCATTAGGTCTCATTTTCTGAAGGTATTTCCTCTTCCTGGGTCTATTGCAGTTAAGACGTGAGGATTGAATGCAAATATGCACCGTCTGTTCTTAAGAAGAAAATTGCGCAATCAAGAAGAATAGCGACAGTTAAACTCAAGCCAGGTAGTAGAGAATTACGACCAGATTACTTAAATGAAAGTATGAGAAATAGTTTTGTTGGATTCCATCTTATCTTGCAAGACTTTGCCATGAGACAATTTCTTACGTTATAAATATTAATAAAAAACTAAAACTAGCAACGGTAATTTTTTAATGCGAGTAACATGTATCTGCGAGAAGAAAACTACGCGAAAATGTCTCGTACCTAGGTCACATAGTGACTATGTCTGCTCTACGAAAATGTCCTGAAGTGAGACACTATTTTTTTTGTAGTCTACGTACGCTTTTCAATTACTCCCTCTCCCCATCGTACATTTTCGTTACAAAGGAGTCGCCCCTTCCAAAGTGTGCGTACGAATTCCTTGATTGAATCCTTACTTCTGCATAATATGATCCATAAATAGCAAAAGATTTTGCCCGCAGTTGCAGTTGCTGAATATCCTGAAAGCTGACGTTCTCCATTGAAACAGAGACGTTCTTCAGCTGGCTTGGCGCATCGTTTTGCCTCCAGTTGGCGCAGTTCCGGGTTCTGAAGTTGCGCTGGCAGTCTGGCGTTTGAAGGTCACCGCCATCGGAACGGTTCTCTTCTTGTAGTTGTTCTTCCGTCCGACTTGCCACGATGTGTATTTGGCAGAGAAGACAGCAAAGTTCAGACTTAGTACATTGATTGAAGGCACTTGACCGAACTCTGTTGTAGATGTTTTTGAGATTGTTCAAGATGTTCGTGCCGAAATTGCGTCACTGGCAAGTTGTGTGTTTCGTTCTGTTTGTTCATCGAACGTTCCTCGACGATGGCATTCACAGGATATTTTTCTTTGATTAAAATGTTGCAGGTTGTAAGAATATTGAAGTAATGTATTCGTTGGCCGCTGAGAACAAGGAAATGTTGCTCAGGTGAATGAGGAAGGAGCTGTTGCAAGGGGTGTGTAAAGTTCCTGGCGTACTTTGAGATGAATTATCGCGTATTCTTGTTGTCAGTTTTCCAGCAGCATTCGTTTTCTCTGTGAGTGGTATGAAAATCTGTTTTATATGTTTCTGTAGGCTCTAATATGTTAACATTCACTTGTAATAATTTTTGTCACGGCATACGCGCCGAGACTTACTGCAAATTTAAATTTCTTTAAAAAATAACATATTATATGAATACTATAAAGTTAGAAAAATACTTTGAAGCAAAATGCCGCTCATCAGATAAAATTACAGCAGATTAATGAAAAATGAAAAAAAAATACTTATCACTCACCTGCCCTTACCTTATACGTTTGTGAAATGTGACTTTCTCGTTAGCTCCTGCGACAAAAATACCTACTCATATATGATAGCTTCATCATAACGCTTAATATCTTTTTGCTTTTTATGTCAGTGCAATAAGACTTATTATCACGGAATAAAATGAATAAATTTCTAAAGAGGCTTTACGAAGCACTTCGCAACAATTAGCATTGGCTAAATGACAGACCTTGACCATGACTGGAAATGTATCTGTTTTCTCTCGGATTTCACAGTTCTGAATCCATTTATCAAGGTTTCCAAATCTCGAATAAATCCAGAGGGCTTAGTTATCGAGCGACTGCATCCTGTTTAATGCACGAGCTTCACACGCGCGCATTTTCCGTCTTTACCTATTCAAACAAAAGCAATATTTATTTTGTATTTTGGCCCTCGTTACAAACAAAATTAATGTAAAACGAATTTTCGTTCCATTCAAAAACATTCTGCACGATAACGTATTGGAAAACAAATAATAGAGACATTTCCCTACACAGTCACAGAAATGGGGCGCTTATCTTACGAGAATCCATGCACATCAAATCGTCGTTTTCAAGGTGAAACCTTGTTTCGTAGCTTGAAACGGAAACTTGCAGATATATTTGGCCATCATGCCGTCATTGCCGCTATTATGTTTTTCAGGATGTAGTGATTTTATATAATCCGGCTTTTTGTCAATGCCGGTTTCCCTAGCCTTGTTTTCCTTCACCTTAAGTTTACTTTTCTTACTGTATTTCATATTTCAGAATTGAAATGTAATATATTTTAAATAGATAAACGGTAAAAACAATTTATAATCTGAGCTTCCTCAATACAAAGCCGTTGTTGTTGTTTTTTCATACTGACGTGTAAGATTTGAAACTTGATGCAATGCGTAGAGGAAAGAAATTTTCACATTCTACGTCTCCTTTGCGTAGACTATTTTGTAGGATGCTGAGACTTAATTCTTCCCAACTAAATGATCTCAATTCTCCTTGGAGAAGCGAAGAAACCTCTGAAGTCCATAAAAGTTCCCGCGACGCCCAGTCGCCCTGTCGCTCGACGCGACGTCAGCCCAAGACCGTAGCTGCATTATGTAGTCTTTCCGTGATGGATGCGTGGGGGCTCTTCCTTCTTCAGCCATCAAAGGCCTTGCTTCAATGCCTAATGAAGACATTCCACTGTGTCTTGATCGGGCGAGCGCCATGCCGGCGGCGAGGGCGGTGGCGACGGCGGCGGAGGCGGTGGTGGCGGTGTTGCCATGCTGACCGGTGGGGCCGGCAGCTGAAGTCTCGGTTGGGCGATCAGCTGGTGTGTAATTCCCCGTCGATGGCAACGTAGGTTGTGCGTCATAGGCTGGCGCTTTGTACGGACACGTCAAAGGGTTTGGGGTTGCGCTAAATGGGCCTAATCCGCCCATGAAGAGCCGAAGGGAGCAGAGATTTTGCGTCCTGGAAAATGATCAGAAGGTGAGCTGCCCTTCTGCTTGCTCTGATCTCAGCCAGCGCGTCGCGTCACTCAGGTTGTTTTTTTTCTCTCTGTTCGTCGGCGAAATTCGGAAGAATCGTCAGTGTCGGGAAGGAGATTCAGTATTTTCGTAATCGGTATGTTTAAAGAACGATTCTAAATTAGAATGACTTGATAGAATCCTAGTACTTTACTCTCTTCTTTTTGAGAGTTATTTTTTCTCTTGTCTCCAGAGTAGTGTTTATAGGTTCGATACTTTCAAGGACAGAACGAAATAAAATATTTTTTAACTGTCAATGTTGGATTAATGTTTTTATTCAACAAACTGAGAATTATTTTCTGTAAAATTTCTTTGTATTTAGTATTGGTTTTTATTTTCCCACAATTTCATTGTATTGATTTTAAACTATTGTACCTGAACAAAGTGGCACATGGTGTTTGTTTCCGCGAAATTGTCGAAATCTATGTATTGTGTGTCAGTGAAATTTTATTTCTTTATTGATAGTAATAATAAAAAATAATATTTTTATTACTCTAGAGACTATTAGGCATATATATATATATATATATGGTTTTTTTGGTTACCATTTCATGGTAATACATTACTCGATGTACGTGCAGTTTTAATTGACCAACAAAACATATTGTTATTCTTGCTCTAGAGTACGGCTTATCTTGAAATAAGAGTCCCTTCAAAAATTTTATTTTTGTATCAAATTTCCTTCTTCTTTCGTTTTTCTTATTTTTAGTTGTTGTTTGTTATGAAAACTCATCACAACTATCTCTATTACTTGCGTAAACTTATAAGAATTATTTCCATCGGAACCTCTTTCCTTATAAATTATTTTTTTCAATTCGTTACAAAGCGTGTTTCAGAGATAGCAACATTATTAAACTCCGTGCAATTGCGAGTTATCTGTCATATGGTGTGTAACATTTTCCACGCTTATTCTCCTTTAATGAATCTATTCGCTATGCAATTACCTCAAAGCGACAGAGTTTAATATATAACTTCAGCTGTTGAATTCCACAATATTACATTTTCACGGAGAATCTAATAGGTGTGAGATTTAGTTGGCGAATAGCGTACTTCAAATCAGCCGGTTTTACGTAAACGAAATTTTATTGTTTCGGAGTTGTGTGTGTATACATAAATACTAGGGTTCTATCGGATTTTCATTTGTTAGAACTATATTCAGTGCCCTGCATGAACGTGAGTGGGATAACAGGAATATAATGAAAAATGTATTTTTGATTGATATTCTTCTATGAGTGTGAACGGATCGTTTGTTGTATCGAAAAATTTGAACATTGGTCTTCATAATCCTGATAATAATGCAGTTTTGAATACGATATTTTCTGATGATAATTTCAGGTATGTCAACTCCGGAAGCCATTGAAAGATAAAAGAAGTCTTTATTTGAATTTGCAAATACACATTGATATTCAAATCTCCAGCTAGAATTGTTATGGGAAATAGCTGTGAACGACGAGTTAGTTACATTGCATAGGTAAGCCTTAACTTGTCAAGAATTAAGGTTCGATGTACGAGACAAAAGGGAACTGATCGAAGTACATTATAGTCGTTGTGTTCGATTTTAGGAAATCCTGAGAAAACTGTTGCCACGTTTAGATAATTTTAGATCTATTAATTTATTATTTTTAAACGTTAATTGACAAACTTGTAAAAAACATTCATACAAGTATTTTTTGCATTAATGTTTGGGGGTTCACTGGGGATGAAGTTTTCGGGTTGGCAAATTTTGTCATACACCCCGACTACGTGACTAAAGTAAGTATCTTCAATCCCCCTCACACACGCATACACACACTCACATCTAGATTTATTTTCCTTCAGGGTTTCATAAAATAAGGGAAATGCACGGTTTGAAAATGTATTTGACACTGAAGGTAAAGGAGTATAGAATGTGAATAATATAATGAATTTTCAACGAATTTGTTGTTTACACTTCTTTTGTAACGTGAGCGTTCGATTATTATTCATGTGGTCGCATTTAGGGGAAAAAGTGCAAACACGTGAATGCGCACGAAACAAAATGTAACCACTTTTGATGTTTATTCACCATAATAAAGCTTCCTAGGAACATCACCACAATCGACAATTGTTGAAACAGTAGAACAAAAGACTGCGGCATTTCCCCCAAACAATGAACTTTATTAAATGTTCGAACAATTAATAATGACCAAAACACATATCAGTAATAAAGCATTCCTTTGACTAGGAATGCGCTGTATATCCGTGGAAATTCTTGGACAAACAGCGGGAAGGCACTGCCGGCTAAAGATATGATTACAGAATGAATTCAATTTCGATCCCATCATTCACCACAGTACTTACCTATCCCCTATCTTATTCTCTAATATTCACCATATCCAAATTTTATCTTCATTCAACCTCTGTAAAAACCTCACTCTTCCTACTCACAACAAAAATAAATATCCATTTTACATTTTTTGTAAATTCTTTTGAGATCTAGAATAGAACCTATGAGGTACCATCATGGTTTCCTTAACCTCTGCGCTAGTGTTAGGTCAACTCTCATTTGTTTAGCCATCATTACATGTGTATAGTTCAAAAAACTGATCTATCTACAAAAACAATCAAATAATAAACTTAAAAAATTGAAATTAATAGGGATACGACATCGATGTCGATGTTTTCGAACCACCGATGTTTTTATAAAATCATCAATGGATCGATTTTTTTGAAACCGATGTTCATTTAACATCTATATTTTGTGTTCGATGTTTTCACGTGGTGTTTTATTTTTGAGAGAAAAAGGTACCATCTTAATAAAAACATGTAATAATTTTAAGATCTCCATAAATTGTTCAGACTAAAGTGAGCAAGTGTGAGAAATAATTAAAATAGAGGTACTATGGTCGATAAATGCAAACTTTATGACTTTTTAATTATTGAATCAGATAATAAAAGTTGTGTTAAATGTCCTGCTATTTTTTTATTTTGTCAGTTAAATCTCTATTAAAAATTACTAACTGATACCACAGTCATATAATCTCACCCTGAATATTAATGGTAACTAAAAGTTAAAGTTAAGGTTTTAAAACATATCGATGTGTAAAAACTATGGATGGTTTTGGGGCGATGTTTTATTACCATGTTTCATTAACAGCATTTATTGTTTAGAAACATCGATATTTTGTGGTCGATGTCGAATCTCTTCTGCCAGTCGTTACTTCGTTGGGAGCAGGTCGCCTTCCGTGCAGCTAGGCGTTCGTGAGGTTACGCCATCGCGCGGCAGGGCCCCTGTTGTTGGTGCTTTCGGCAGCGGTGCGGGCGGTGGGGGCGGCGCGCCGTTAGGCAGTGACGAAGCGCAGAGCGCTGCGGGGGAGGGGGCAGGGGGGAGCGGGGGGCTCCGGAGGGGGCGGTGCCCTCGGGGCCCCGCGCTTTCTCCTGCGGACCGGCCGACGAAGCGCCCGCCGATGCCGACCCATCCCTACGCTCGGTGCGAATCGCCCGACTCCATCCAGAGGTCGGCTTTCTCTCACCACTTCACTCTTTCAGTCTTCGTTACGTGGGAAGGCATAGTCTGACTGCATCCCGTTTCATTCAACTGGTGTTTCGGAAGGAGTAATTTGTTTTCTATAAAATATTTCAAAAAATGTCTTTTCATAAGTGAGCCAAATAGATGTTCTCGCGCTAGTCCAGAAAACACCCCGAACACACAAGATCGTGGTAGAACCTTCGGAGTTGTCTATGATCCGTCAGCGGGGTAAAGAGATGCTTGTGATAGGAGATTTGAAGTCTTATATCCACAAACTTTTAAGTGTGATGTTCAACGTTACCTGTGCTCTAAAAGGACGTGCAAATGTTTCTTGAAAAGAGAAGTGGATAAATTATAATCGATCAGTATAATACTAAGTAGAAAACGGTAAACGTAAAAATCCTTACACTAAGGAGGAAAACAGAACGGGATGGAGTCGGGCTACGCATTTTTCGGAAGGTATGTAAACGGGTTAGGAAAAGTCACCGGGATGCAGTCGGTGTACTTCCCTCTTGGTTGGCCCCACCTGGCTGTCGTCAGCAATACGACACAAATCAGCACCGCTGTCGTAATCTCTGAAGTCCGTCACAATAAATGAATGTGCTGGTACAAAAAGAGATAAGCTTAGAAGCATGCGTTTTTCTTATTAACAATAAGCGCGACATAAACTGAACTAAAGCTTTTTCATGTTTTCTTGACGAATGGAATTGTTGAGATTCAGAATTTAAAAATATATTTCCTGGAACAAGTGCTTTTGAAATGAAATAGGCGTATTTTCCAGCTAAACAGGCAATTATCGCAAAATTCATTTTAAAAAATGGATGTTTTTACGCCTAAAATAAAATAATTTAGTGAGTTTTTAAGTTAGTTCAATTCGCTCCAAATACTCTGCGAAAGGAACAAGATAGCTGTTTACGTAAACATCGCTGGTATGCATGCACAGAATTCAGTTTATTTCAATCGCAGTATTTGTTGCCTTCTGCGAAGTTTAGCATTTAACATTTAAAGCCAGGAAAATGTAATATTAAAATACATAAAACATATACAAATATATAAAAACAAGCCTAGTTTTAGAAACTTTCGCGTACTTATTATTTTGTTCTTGCAATTACGTCAAGGTCGTGAGCATGGATACACATTTTTTCATTTCTTTAAATGCGATTTTTTTAAACACGTTTCGATATCATTTCTAGTTGTTATTATTGAGTATGAATTATAACGTTTTACAGCCATCCTTAATTGTTTCTAATAGTACCCTGAAGGTACAGAATGCTGCATCCACTTCCCGCAGTTTGTAGTAAATGAAAAGTAAAGATCGCTGAAAAAATTGTTCTCTAAATTTTGGAATGCATTGTGTCGGGATCAATACACTAGTATGGAAGTATTACAATTTATCACGTAAGCATATGGAGCAAAATTTGTAGTAAATCATTATACAAATTGTATTAAAAATAATTTTACCTAGCAGTTGTTTTATAAGCTGCTCTCTATCCTGATTCGAATGGTTGTAAATCTAAGAAAACAGTAAGGGAGGTTGTGACGGGGAAAGATTGACAACGTGGTAATGAGCGGCACGAGTCAAAAAGCTGGTACTATATGGCTGCCTTTCCGGAATTCCAACCAAATCTATTTACGTTGGGTGGAATTAGAGGGGAAACACTTCTCAGCAGGTGTTTTCCCGACCCGCATGTGCCCCAAGTAGCTCCCTGCTGCCACGTCCAATGAAAACGAGCCCTGGGAGAGTTATTTCTAAGCGTGGAAGAGGGATGGGAAGTTGTGGCTTTGGCAGGTAGAACGGCTGGCCCTAAAGCCACCGGCATCCAGAAAATCCCTCGATTGTGCCCTTGGGGTTTCTACAGCTACTGTTGTTGCTGCGACGGGCGTGCTGGCAGGTGCCTTGCTGAATGCTGCTAGTGTCGGAGATGCAGACCAGACCATCGCTTAGGGTCATGGAAGTGAGAAGGCCCGACAACGCATACACGAAAAAAATAGCGAAAAAGTGAAAAAAAAAATTAAATTCTAAAAAAGAAGAATTTTATAAGGCACGGTAAATTTGACCGTCATTGCATAAAATGTTCAATTAATTTGAAGTCTGTAATGAATTCGCAGGTTATTACTGTGTAATATTTTTATTAAAAATGTAATATAGATATTTAAAAAAAACTTGAGACGGTTCTTAAATAATTCTCCGGCACTGGATACTGCTGAAGTTTCTACGCTGCGAGAAGTGCCGTTCGTTCACGAGTCAGTGAGGCTTTGGATTCGACCTTGTGTTTAGGAAAGGCTAATTGTTGGTAAACAACTTTGGCACCTTGAACTCTTGCACTTCCAGAGTCTGAATTCATTGATGTTCTGAGAGGTAACCATTTCTCTTGCCTTTAGCTATACAGTTATACGGTTATTTTTCCTACATAAGCTTAAACACCGGGAGATATTTTTGTAGCATTTTAACCAGAGTATTACGAAATAAGCCGACTTGGATGGTCGAGGTGGCTAAGAGCTTGTACCGACTCAGCTCTTCGATCCAAAGGGTCGCAGATTCGAGTCCAGCCTTGGGCATGGTTGTTTGTCCATTGTCTCTCGTGTATGTGTTGTCGGGGAGGGCCTCTCGTTCTGCTGACCCCAGATCAGAGGAGCCGCGTCACGAAATGAGAATTTCGATTTACGGGCGCTTTTAGATTCCGGGCCATGTTCTTGAACAATGCAATGTTCTCCCCTCCGTTTTCTAGATTACACAACAAAAAAGTATGAAATTCCTCTCAACATATTCCTGACAAGATATTAAATAGAAAAAATGAATTAGTTTATAAGTTATCAGTGAGACTTTCTTAAATATAATAGTTAACTATACTTGTACTAAGCAATTATTATAAAACAATATTTGAAATTTTACAGGTTGATTATTTATGTTGCCGATTTTCAGACTACACGATTACTAGTGTGTAGATAATGCCTGTTACAAATACTTACCTTTGAAGCGTTGTCAGACATTCAGAGGTAACGCCTGAAATAGCACTCTCCCAATACTCCAACATTTATATGTAATTCTAGGCTTATTAGGGAATGTAATGAGTTACGGAAAAGAACATTGGTAAGAGGTGGACTCGTAATCTTTCTTGTCACCAGTTGAATGAAGTCAAAGTTCAGCAAAATCCACTTAAGGAAGGCAGACTCCATATCACGTTCTTGCGTTAATGATTCTTTCTAATATGATTGTACTACGCGGTTCATATGTTGTAATTTGTAGAAGCGTAAATAATCGTCCACGAATAAAGAAATTTGCGACTTTGCAACTCTGTATATGGTCAGTTAGCAGTTCCCTGTGTAAATTCTGCGCATATTAGCACTTGCATGTAAAAGAGCGACCTTACGGGTTACGGGCGTGTCGTATATTTTCTTGCGCTTCTTAAGTAAAATGTTCTGTGCGGCTTTTGGTTCTGAAGGTCAGCTCCTGCGAAGAAAGCCTGTGAACAAGACCAAAAAACTTCGTGCCACCGAAACCTCCAGGCAAGTGGATTATAAATAGGGAGAATTACTTATTTTAGTATCTTCTGAGTGGGTTGTATTTTGAAAAGTAATATTGTTTGCAAAACATTCTATTCAGTTACCATTCGTTATAAAATTTAAACAACCTGGGTATCAACATGGGCCACAACCTTTCTGAGTAACAATGGCTAAAACCGTTTAGCAATGGCTTATTGTTTAATTTTCAAATACTTTGTAAAAATAATAAATGCAAACATGTTAATATTTTACCCGAACTATCACGGGAGTTTGAACTTGTTTTAGTTTACATTGAAACAAGCATTGAAAATTGCAGAAAATAGAGAGATATGTTTCTTTTTTCTACTCTTTTGATAATTTTTTTGGTACAACCTTCAAGGCTTTTTTCTCGGAAATTTTTGTTGACGCTGTGGAGAAGTCTTTGCTCTTGTCTAGAGGCTACACAGCCTCCAAAGTATCGCACTCCCGAAGCGACCTTGTGAGAAAACGGCTTGGCAGTAAGGAGCTCATTAATTTTCATCTGTTGTTTTTACGCTTTGCTCTTACTTTAATAGTGCCCTTTTTTATGCTTGAAAAGCGCGGTATGAGACGCAGAAAGAAGAAATTAACCCCCCATCCCTTCGACGCGTTTTAAGGGGTGGAAATATAAAGAGGGAGGAGTAACCCAGAAGCTCTTGCGAATCCATGCGACGTAGTGTAGGAAATTATCCTTGCAATTATTCGAAATTCGTGCAATCTGCACGCGCGCCGCTGCTCCACTTGGCTTTTGCGGCAGAAGAGAGGAGTACTTATAATCTAGCTCCAGCTAATCTCACAACTAACTTATAGCTAGCAAGCATAAAGTAACCTATTTACAGAATAGCGCTTGGGCCGTTTCCTTAGGTCTAGAAAAAATGTTTAACTCATAAATCCAAGTGTAGTAAAAGTATTACCGCCTCGCCAGGGATACTGATGGGGGAAACAAAAAAAAAGAAGCTACAAACGGCTGCTGCAGCGATGGTGAAACGGTTAGCGTATCGGAGTGTTATACCCAAGTTCGCGGCTTCAAACCCGACTGAAGACCTGGATTTTAAAGGTCGAAAAAATCCTTCGTACGCTTTCCTTCGGAGGGAAGTAAAGTCCTTGCCCTTACATGCTGTCCCATGTGAGTAGATTTATTGCATGTAAAAGATCCTCAAGCCTAAATGAAGCCTCTGAGCTAAATTCAAATTGCCTCTTTCGTCGCCCAAGTAATACCTTCTTTCTCCCCTAGTTGGTGAAAGAAGCGAAGCGAAATTTACGTGGTCAGACAGAAGAGCAGGCCTCATGGCCTGAGTCTCGCCACGTCAAAAAAGCATCAATTCAATTCAACACAAACGGAGGGAGCAACGCTCCTTCCCGCCCCCGCCGCTTCAGACCCTGAGCGCCGCCGTCTCAGCGCGCGCCTGTGACGGCTGCAGCTCGCGCCTGTTTTTTTTTAAATTTATTTTATTATTTGATTGTTTTTTTACATAGATCAGTTCCTATAAAACTATACATATGCAGAGATGGCTTAACTTATAACACTTAACGTAACTTAATTCTAATACAGTGGTTGAGGAAACCATGATGGCACCTCAAAGATATTATTCTAGGTCTGAAAATAATTTACAAAATATATGGAATGGATATTTATTTTTGATGCGAGTGGGATGAGTGGGGTTTTTACAGAGGTTGAATGGGGATAATGTTTGAATATGATGAATATTAGAGAAGAACTTATGGGATAGGTAAGTGATGTCGTGAATGATGAGGTCGAGGTTGAATTCATTATGTAATTGATGATTTGATATGAACCAGGGTGCGTTAGTGATGGTACGTAGGAATTGGTTCTGTACTAGCTCGCGCCTGTGACGGCGCGGCGCGGCGCGGCGCGGCGCGGCGCGGCGCGGCGCGGCGCGGGCCCAAGGTCAGCGCGCTCCGCTGCCGCGCTGTTGCTGCCGCTGTCGGGGCTTCGGGCGGCAGCCAGCGAGCGTGGCAGGTGCTGGGCCGGGTGGTGGGGGAAGCGGTTGCCGCCGGAGGGGAAGGGAGATGGACGCGGGAGGCGGGCGGGAACTTTCCGCGTTCTTCTCGCTCGGCTGACGCTCCCGTGGGCGCTGCGGCTGGCGTTGCCCAGGATATTGTCTGCTCAGTCTTGTGAGCGTTTTTTCGTCATTTGTTGATGCCAAAGCAAATCAGGGGGCGGGGTGTGGTCGGCGAGTAATGCGTCGAAATGTTTCAGTTTCATTTCACCAACATTGGCTAACTTGTGCTTCGGCCGTTTTATTCCGTATCATTATGGTAGTTCCACTAACCGGAGAATGTTATCATGATATAAATAAATTTATAAATATACTGTAAATATATATTGTAGGTAGAATGCAAGTAAAGTAAGCTACACTTTGCAACATTCTTTTGAAGATGCATGTTATTGTCATGCATAGTCTGTAATTAAAATTTAGTGTATTGCGAGTTTAATTAAAAGCATGATGGAAGTAAACTTCGGGGGAACTCTTTGAAATTTGATATTTATAGCGTGCATAAATCCGTTTGATGTCTTAATTTATATGTGCACATTCATAGTCGCAGCCACTTTTAGACATGATTTGTATCAGTTCTTACAATATTATTTTGAATGACGAAATTGGAATGATGTAAATCCACCGCGAGAACTAATCCCCAACTTGTAATTGCTCTCCCTTAACTGACACTTGAGGCATTATCAGTTAGAGCTCCAGCGTATTTGGTTGGCCGAAGAGTGCATTTGGGAGACCATTGTGGTTTGCCCAACTAAAATAATCCCTCGTTAAACACAACTGACCCGATGCCCTAAAAGAATATCAAACTGAACATGTCATTGCTAGATCTGCTAGCTGCAAACATTAGATACAATAGGAAGGTGAAGAAATGTGCAGGTAGTAAAAATGTCGAGAATACAGTGTATTTCAAATATTGTATTACGATCCTCTCCTTGATTGCTTTCTCTGAATATTTTTTAAACGTGGGGAGTATTGTCGCAGATAGGAATAAATTGCTGGTATACATTTGCTGCGATCATCTTTCATTTTAATTATTATTATATATCAAAATTGCCACTCGTTGGAGGAGAAAACTGATTCTCAATTTTATTTTTTTACTTTAAATAAACAGCAAACAGTGAATGCGAGTACTAAAGAGGAATCAAAATAATTTCAAACGAAAAAAAAGCTGCCATTTTCTCTTATGACAAACCGATACTGAAACGAATCTATCATTTCCTTGTGCGCGAGGGAGTCTGTGACGAGGTCGCTGGGCTTCGCGTATTGAATTGCTGTCCAAGTGTCAGGTGGCAAGAGCCGAGGGGACTAATTGGAACCAGACCCGCCCTCATCCCCCCCCCCTCTGCCGACGAGAGAATTTCCCGGGGCGATCGCTTGAGGCAGCACCGCTGCAGCGGCGACGGCCGCTTCACTCGGTCGCGTGCTCGGCGCGGTCCTCCCAACCAGTGACGTCACCGCGGTGGCGCAACCTGCCGCCGCCGCCGCCTCCATTGTCATCTCCCAGCCACCTCCGCCGCCGCAGTGGCTGCCGCTGTTGGTTCCGCCACGGTGGCGGAACCTCTCCTCGCAGACTCTACCCCGCCGCCCGCGGCAGTATCACGTACTACTCGCGCAACTTTTCTTGAACGATGACCTTGCTCCCTCTCCCTTGAGCAATAGACAGTTGAAGGCAAAAGCTCGCAGCGAGCACTGATGACAACGTTCCAAGCATTAAACATCGTTGACGCGAAACATAAGCTAGTCAAAGCTAGTTGCTTTCATAGTCGAGAACTTCTGTTCAGCTTTATTACCATTACCTAAAGAAATGGCTGAGGTAGGTCCAGGTCCTTCAAGGGAGGCACCTAAAACTTCTATCTAGTGTCCCTGCTGTTGCTTACCCAGAGCGATGACCTGGCCGCACACGTAGCGGGTTTGACTTTGATTTTTCAGAGGTTGGCATTATTGTAAATACTCTAGTGGCCGACTTTGTAACGAATACGCTCACTCCGCCCGCATTTCTTCAATTCATCGTTCAAGAAAAGTTGCGCGAGTAGTACCTTGCCCCCCCCCATCTCGACCCGTCGTTCCCGCCATCTCCGGTGCTCACGTGGTCGATGCGAGATCCGCCGCTCCCAACGTTCCAGACACCCGCGTCGTCACAGCGGAACCTGTCGGTCCCAACCTGCCGCCACCATCGTCACAGCTGAACCTGCCGTTCCCATCGTCCCAACCGCCCCCGTCGTCACAGCAGGATCTGCCGGTCCCATCCCAGTCACCCTCACCGGCCCCAACCCCGAATTGGCTGTAATGTTGAGCATTTTTTAATTGGGATGTGCGTGGGCGTTCAGAGTTTCCATCTTTTATTTTAACTCCTTCATTCTGCGTCCAATGTCAATCATTATATCCGTTACACACTATGCCGTACCCTGACCGAGGGAATAGGGTACATGATTGTGAACATGTGTGAAGATTTAAATTTTGAAGGGCAAATAACAACGGTTCTTTTCCATGTCTCCAGTATGAGATCGCACACGTGATTTGGGGTCTTTCGAAAATCCACCATCCAGCCGCGGTTTTAAACAGCCAATTCATATTTTTCTAGTCAGTGTCTTACCACTGGAGCAGAAAAGTAATACATGAAATGTTTATCGAAAAAAACATGTTATTGACTCATTTATTGATATCATGTTTTCCAAAAAAAGTGCCATATATCAAAATTTGTCATTGAACTGAACGAAACAGTCTTAATTGAAATCCATTTCTCTACCAAGAACACGTGTGAATTGACTGTCTTGAAAACCACCTTCATGAAATTTCATTTCAATTTTCTAAAAAATGTGTTAACACTTATTTTTATATAAAAAAACTGAGGTGTTTTGAGATGTGTCATTTTTCAGGTGCACTCACTATACCCGATCGTCTCAATTTGTAACAACTAACTAATCAGCTTTTCAGCTTGCTAATCCCCTTACCGTGCGGGCCGGCTGGTTTGAATTTGATTATAATTTTAATTGTTATTTCCCGGGCTTGTGTAGTTGGGTCGTAATTATAGCGTCGTCCACTGGCAACGGCGATGCCGCGTCGCGCCCTCTGTTGCCTCCGGCCGCCCGGGTGATTGATGGCCGCCGCGGGCGCCGCGCGGTGCCAGGTCGGTCTCGGCGGCGCCGGCTGGCGGGCGGGCGGGCGGGCGGGCCGGGCAGTCGCCGGACGAAAGGGAAAGGACGGGGAAAGGGAGGCGGAGCGTGTTGCCCAACACGCCACCCGGAAAGGGAGACGGCACAAGGGCGGGTTGGGCTGGGGGTGTGGTAATAATTGATTCGGTACGAAATGGGGTGTGGATGCCAAGGTAGAAGAATTGTAGTTTTACAGATGTATTTATCGTTTCCTTTTTAATATTTTGGCATTGGTATGTGAAGAGTTTGCGCATTATTGTGAAATATTTTTACTTTGTGTAAATGCTTATTCATCTAAGTGGTTGGGTGCAGGGGCAGACCCTATAGTCAGAGCCTTGCCTCTAATAAAGTCATTATTATTATTATTATTATTATTATTATTATTATTATTATTATTATTATTATTATTATTATTACAATTTGTATCAATAATGAGATTCATATGGTAGTATCACAAGGTTGAACTGCTAATCGAATTTTTAGAAGATTTTACCGAAATTCGTTGAAAATATTACTTGAGTTTAATCAAACTTTTAATGAATACACTTGATACATCTTCATGTAAGACTTATTATTCATTTTTATCAAACCCGTAGGTGAACTTTAGTGTGAAATTTGTAAAAAGTGGCCAGTGTAGTTATCGTAAATAAAAATGTTCATTTCCGGATATTACCGTGAAATATCACGGAATCAATATCACGACAATATTACCGAATTGTCAGAATAAATATCAGTTTTGGGAAATAGAAAAGTAATGTCTGTTCTTTCAATATCGAAGTATCATATGGTTTAATCAACCGAGGAAAATTAATTTGAACGTAACAAATTTGCGTCATGCGCTTGTTGTGGTGAACGAATTATTCTCGTCACCAGCAGTCATCATGAAAGCGGAATGTCGTTCCTGTGAATGGTTGGAAAGTTTCCAGCAGATATAGCGTTATTGTTCATAAGCGCTATTAGTCAAATATGTTGCACGGAGTTTGACTCTGACAGGCGTGAAAATGTCTCGTCATCTGCACCGCAATTTCATAATTAAAACAAATTCCTGAAATACATTCATAGGTTGTGTGTGAAATATTCTCATGTGATTTTCTCATTTACCTCACACCCAAACACCCGGTGATCTGAATTGAAATTAATGTATAATTTTAGTCAAGAGTACTACGGATTCATGTGTGCATCCATCATTCACAAACTACAGTGATTCGTTAGAGTCTTTTATACAAGTCATACTTTTATACAGTCCAAGTATTTCGTATGATTTCTTAATGTTCTTTCACTGCAGTGTTCAGTAATCATCATGACGTATCTAATTTTATCTCATCATCCCTGAGATTGTACATTAGTCTCTCGAACAAACGACAGAAAATGAATGGTTGTTGATTAAGATATATGATTATTGTTGTGAACCTCTACAGTAAGGTTAAGCCGCTAACGAGTTTAAATCTTAGTACTGATGTTTTGTCTTAAATTTCCAATACAATTTCAGAGCTTGATGAAATTAGGTCACTGATATTCTTATTTCTAAGCTGTCAATATGTCTACCGTTTATATGCCCTTCACGACAAATGAACGTAGACAATGCGATCCTCACAAAAAAATATAATTTTTATTTTTATAGAAACAAAATATTGAAAAAAATAAAAAATTACGATTATTGTTGTATGCCAATCAGTAAAGAGTATTACCTGCATAATTGTATTTTTACGGAGGAAATATCTCTGCGAAGTTCGCTAATACCCGTAGTTTTCAAACATCCATTTTATCCCTGTGTTGTATGTGGTATTTGACACAATTAAAACGCGAAAAACTGATATTAAATTGAGCTCTCTAGGAATAAAATAATCATTATTCGCTACTTGGAAAAATGTAGCGAAATTCGCAGTTTTTATGACACTAAGGAGTATAAGATTTATATGTGTGTTGCAGCCGAAGCGAGTGTCAAACAATGAACGGGCCAAAAACCTAGTTACATTCTCAAAATCACCATTGGCTAGTGGGTTGGTGCTCAGAGCATACGAATTCAGTAATTTCTAATTTAGCGAGGTTCGGCAATAGCCGCTTTCAAGTTTTAAGTTTTAATCAGGAGCGTTATAGAGTACAAAACAATGAACATAACAACAGCAACTAGGCTCATAATTCCTCGGGCGATATTATTGAATGCAACCAGGCCATAAAAATAACGTTTACGACATTATGAAGATTACAGCTTTTAGTAAGTTACCTGTAATTGCAGAAGTTACACTGTCATCAGAATAACCATTAATCGCCATTCGCTTCACCTTAGTAGTATTAATCGTAAAAAAAAACCTCTGCGAGATGCGTCGTAAATACCAATGGTTTTGAAATGCATCAGTCTGAAACAGGCGTTGCATCTGGAGGGAGGGCGCGCCGATGAAAACGCGAAGAACCGCAGCCAGGCGCATAATTCCACGAGCGAAATTATTCAGTGCGAACGGAACGCAGCGGCATCGGGGGCGGGGACGGCGGCCGTCAGTATTGCATTAGAGCGGAGTGCGAACGGGGCGGTGCGGGGCGGGGCGGGGCGAAGCGCATTGGCACAACACGCGAGGCGGCGCGGGGCGCGGGGGGCGGGGCGTGGGCGTGTTTAATTGAAGCGCGGCATTAGCCCATGCTGCCCGGCGCCGCCGGCAGCCCAGCAGCCGCGCGCATGGGCTCCTTTGGGGCATTCAGCCGCACCACTCGTGCCCCGCCCACCTCGCCCCCCCCCCCCGCCTTCCCACGCAGCGGCCAGCCCCGCGTGCGAGCCCCGTATCCGTGTGCGTCCACCTTTGCCGCTATTACTCACCCCGGCGAGCGGCGTCCTTGGCGCCGCTCGTGCCTCTGCCTGGGGTTCGCCTTCGCGGCCATCCGTCTCGCCCTGGCCTGCGCCTGAGCGTGGACGTGTGCTGCCTGCGCGTGCGTGCGACTCTATCTTGGCTGCCATCACTCACCGCGCTGGGCGTCCCCGTCGCTGTTTAGGCCGCCATCGTGGCTCTAAGGATGGACGTCACTACCGGGGTGACGAGGATACACGTCTCCCCACCCATCGCAATATTTTTTAGTATGTGGGGTGCCATGGAGGCGATTATTCTTATGTACCTCTTATATTGAATCATCAACTCCCAATAATTTAAAGGTATACTTCGATTTTTTTATTTAACGTGGTGCTTGATGTAAATCAGCTATTGAAGGTGTCATTCAATTGGGAGTTTAAACGTCTATTGAATCGTCTAAAAACTATTGAATCGTCTCCTCCCCATAATTTGAGGCTCATGGCGCCAGCACTTCATGGTTCACCTCCATCATTCTCATCGCCCACTCACTCCCCCGGGTGTACTTATGTCTCCCTCAGCTTCACGTTTGCTAATTGTTTCTCCGCTTTCGTGCCTTCGTCTTGGTGCTCCCCACTACCCTACGTTCGACCCCGTCATCGCATCCTCAATCTCTCCGCCTCCCACTGGGAGCGGTAGCTCAGTGTATCAACTGATGTCACTGCAGCGCCTCTGACCGGAAGGTCCTAGGTTCCCACTCCCCACGGCGGCAGGATTTCAGACGCTAGCTTTTCAGCTAGGTCGAATTCTGTCGCTGTCTGGAGGAGAATTCTAGCGGCCGGCTGCTCTAATCGGTAGTTTTCCGTGGTTTCTCCGATCAACACCAGGCGGATGCCGAAGCAGTACCCTACCAAACGAGCCACGGACCGCGCGCGATCTGTCCTTCCTCTTCCTTGTCCTATCCTCTCCCCTTACACACACACTTACACTAACATTCACTACACTACCACATTCTGGGAGACCGGTCGGGAGTTTAGAGCTTGTCCCGGCGGGGGCGGTGCCCCGCTGGTGGGAGAGTCCTGCTTAGGGGGAAACCCCACTAGCCGACGATCTCGCCATCCAGCGGGGGAAGATCACCGCCATCTCCCAGGGAAAAACATGCACTACACTAACGGGACTAATGACCAAAGCAGTTGACGCGCCCGGAAACGCGAAAAAATCAATCAATCTCCGCCTCCCGCTCGTCCCTCTAGCCCCGCCCGCCGTGTACGTACGTGCCCCCAGTAGTTGACGCGCTCGGAATCACTACCAACCAACCCAGTCTTTATTCATTTTTCGTACTGTCCGATCCCAAACGACCCAAAGCTTACCTTTATTGTCCCATTAACATCCACTGACCATGATGGGGAATACTATGCCCGTGCATCGCTGAGGGAGGAGACTTACTCCATTATGGCCTCCCTTTTCCAGGGCAGATTGGTACTTTGTCATTGCGTTTTACTGGATGGCTGATGGTGGGATGGCAGGGCTGATCATTCGGTATGAATGATGAGTGATAATGAGCAAGATCATTGATAATGGATGGAATAATCACTCATATATGATACGTGGAGGTGTGAAAAACTATCCACATATCAATCATATAGTCTTTATTATGACCCCCATTTTTCGTAGCATTTTCGATCATATCTGAGGTGAATGGTTTTTATGGATGATGAATAATGATGGAGCATAGTGGAATGAGAGGCAGAGGAAACGGGAAATCCCAAAGAAAACCTGCCTGATTTGCCAACATATTCCACATGGCCCGAGTCCGGTCCCCAGAGGCAAGCTGTTTCTCCGCTACTACTCTTAGTTAAATAATCCTTGTCTTTCGCGGGACGCGAAGCTGTCCCCTTCGACTCTGTGTACATGGTCCCTGCTTCAAACTCCTGCTCGACCGAGGTAACCTTGCCCTACTCTTGGTGCCATTTCCCCTTTCCCTGTTTTCCTCACGGTCGCCGATCACTTATGACCTCGAGCTATTACTACCGCATGCATAACCCTCCCCCTTTCATCGCGTCGCATTCCATGTAAGATAGTATGTAACCTCGAAAGAGAGATAATGTGTTTTCGTAATACTGTACTGTTATAGTGTCATAACTCCTAGCACTAGTATGTAACGCTTAACGGATTAACTTAAGATTTTGAACGGCCGCCATCCGTTAAGAACAAAGTAAGCAAATGAGTTGTATCTACAACCGACAAATGAGCTTTCATATCAGTGTATTTTTTTTAATGCACCATTATACGCCAGTATTGACCGTCACACGGTCGAGATCACCAAGAAAAGACTTTATTGGTTAAAAAGCTCTGATGTGTCTTCGGTTTGTATACTTGTACCACGTCCGTTATGTGCACTATATAGGTCTAATGGCATTAATAACTAATACCTTCGCAACTGGTTTAAGTTGCGTAAGTAAATTCAGTCCATTAACTTTAATAAAAGCTCTGTGTACTGATGAAATGCAGTACTTTGACTTGTGTTGAAGAGGCATACTTTCAGTTCAAAATCATGACTCTCTTGACTAAGTATTTACTGTGAAAATATGAATTATTTACTAACTTTATTTTGGTTTGGTTTCAGGTGAGTTCCTGTATTTTGGTTTCCTTCTTTGACTCGCTAAGGTGACTCGTGGTAAGTATGCATGTCATTCTATTTTTCAAACCAACATTTTCTTTCAGATATTCGACACCATCAAAATAAAAATAAATCTGCAGAATGAAATATTTCTTATCTGAACTTTCAGTTGAACTTAACATGATCAAATTTGAGAAGTACTTGAAAGATAATATGCTTCCTTCCGTTTGTGTGCTTGAGAACCTCTTTTTTCATGTTACAACAAATGCATCACTAAACACCAAAAAGACCTCGAACGTCATAGGGAAGTGTTCTTAAGAAAGAACTGCTATCATGCAAGTACAATTTTCTCTGTATTTCACCTGCTTAAATATTCATGCATTACTTTGAAATGGAGACAACTCAGAAAGTCTTCAGATGCACTTTTTTCGCCTGCTGGGTCGTTTCATGTACCTGTATCGTCTTCTGCCGCTTGGACTCTACGACAAGCTTCCTTATTCTCTCGGCACCGTTTGATCTTCTCGATGCTTCTGTACCAATACACATCCCGCATCTCTCAGTCCTGACCACACCCCTGCTCACCTCTCCGTCCTCTCCCCCGTTCGCATACGACCTCATCAGACACCTTCCCCCTCTCCACCTCCGAGTGTGGCGTACTAGAATGAAAAACACAGACGACTGTTCTGATTGATATTTACCATATATTTACAGTATATTTACAATTAATGTATAAAGATTATAATACAAAAATCTAACCCCTTGGCAACCTTTCAGTTCTCTTAGCCGCGAAACCCCGCGACCGTCCCTAGGCCTCGCCCAGAACCACTGCTTCGGAAGCAGCAAAAAGCAACGCGAGGTGCGAAGCTGTCGGACATAGTCCCGTAACTACACCAGTTACATGGCCTGTCGCCAAACCGATCTTCGACCTGAAGATCACGTGCAATGATAGCACTGGAGATACCTCTCGTCTTTCGACACCCTGCGTATCGGCGCAGCCTTAAATATCCGTCGGCTCGCCCCCACCCTACAAGCAGCGGGCGTCATACGGCTCGCTGGCCAGCTTTTCCAGGGCTGCAACCGACATCTCTTAAACTCGCGCCCGCGCGCGTCCTTTTCTCCCAGTTATTTGCGTACGGGGATTTTCCAGCCGGCGCGGCGTGGCGGCGTGGCGCCGCCGCCTTTACCCCCATTCTACATCCGGCTTAGGGCGGGTTTCCCCGAAGCGGCCCGACGCAGCGGCGCCTGACCACGCGACGCTACACGAGGCCCACCTTCTCTCCGTAGAGCGGCTGAGTGTAGCTCAGAGTCAGCATTGCAGTTGATTACTGCAACGACTCTGATCGGGAGGTCCGAGTGTTCGAGTTCCAACTGGGGTCGACTTTCGACCCTCGCTAGCTAGGTCGAATTCAGCGTGGTCTGGAGGAGAATTCTAGTGGCTGACTGCTTGATCTGTAGTTTTCCGTGGTTTCTCCGATCAACATCAGTCGGGAGCAGTACTCCAACAAACGGCGGCGGCGATGGTGTAACGGTTGGCGTATCGGACTGTTATACCCGTGTTCACGGGTTCGAACCCCATGGAAGCCATTTTAAGGGCGTAAAAAATCCTTCGTACGCCTTCCTTCTGAGGGGAAGTTAAGCCAGCTGTCCCAAGTTAGTAGATTTATTGCATGTAAAAGATCCTCTAGCTTAACTTTAAGCCTCTGGGCTAAATTCAAATTGCCTGTTTCGCCGCCCAAGGAATACTTTCTTTGTCCCCTAGTAGGTGAAAGGAGAGTAGCGAAATTTGCGTGGTCAGACGAAAGGGCAGGCCTCATGGCCTGAGTCTCGCCTAATAACATAAGGCATCAATTCAATTCAACAAACGGGCCACGGGCCGCGCGCGATCGTACCTTCCTATTCCTTGTCTTATCGTAACCCCATACTTACATGCACAAGATGCGCACATATGGGGAGACCAGTCCGGAGCTTAGAGCTCGATGCGTCTGGGGCGGTGTGCCGCAGGGGCGAGAGGAGAAACCTGAAGTTGGAATCGAACGCAAGCCGACATGTAGGTCAGCATTGGATCTCCCCGTCCAGTGGGGGAGAAACACCGCTACATCCCTAGATAAAACATTCACTACACTAACGGGATTAATGACCACAGCACTTGACGTGCTCGGAAACATTAATCAATCCATCTTCTCCTTCGGCTCCGCGCTCTCCCGTGCCATTAGTGCCCGTGGGCCGCTTCGCCCATTCATCGCCCCGCATTCCGCCCCCACCGCCCCCGCCCCCGCGCTCGCCCCGGGCGATGGACGACACCTGGCTCGCCGCCGATCGGCTTCATCGCTCATGCCGCTTGAACTATTCGCCTCCCCCCTCCCTTCCACCTCCTCTCGGTCGGTGGTCTGGCCAGAGGCAGCGGCCGCCCTCGCAAGCTGTGTTGCGCCCGGTCGAAGTGCGTGGCTGCAGCGTTGGGCGCGAAACCCGCCCCAATGGAAGGGCGGGGGCTGATGAATGGTGCCGTCAATCTTGACAGCGACTTGCGCGCCGTGATTATATCTTGCTGATTGTAAGGAAGTCCAGCTCACTGAACGTTTGTCGTAGGAAACAAAATATAGGGCTGCCTTTCTTCGGCAACTAGGAGCCTTCATGAATGGTCCACGTAACGTTTTTAATAACACCAGTTTGGTAGGTAGCACTTATTGACTGGTGTTAACGTGTGTTCTGATAAACAGATTTTTAAAAAACTTTAAAGTTTCCAATATTACTCGATTTCTGTGGAAATCAAAATTAAACTTTAGCTAATAATGAAATACTACTCTTTTTTAAAAAAGAAAGTTATATTATTATTATTTCTATCTTAGTTTTAATGTAAACGAAAATGAAGTAAATACAAATAGTTAATGAAGCTACTACTTTTACCTTCTGGTACAATACAGGAATAATTAATTTGTAAAAGTATAGTCGAAAAGAAGTTATTGAATCATAATTTAGCAGTTAGCATTATTACATGGAAGGAAAGTTGTCTAATTCCCGTATATTTCTTGTGTCTTTTGTTGCACTTCACCGTATTTGTTTCATATGTACCAATATTAGATGGATATTAGTTTTATGTTTTTCAGAGAGATTTCTAAAGCTTATTATAACAAGCCTCAATTCATTATCATTGATGCCTTGTTTCACTATCATGCATCCGACCATAATATTTTTTTTCATCCCAGTTCCCTCATCAAGCTTTCGTGTTTCTAATCACTTCTACAGGAACACGGTATCTCCAATGACCTTCTTTGACATTGTCATTGTCTTTGTCCTTCCTTCGTTCATTCATTCATTCATTCATTGTTACCTGTCTCTGGTCAGGGACGTAACTAGGTTAGTATTTACCCATATCAGGGACTCAGGTGGGGGTAAATGCTTGATTTCAAAGATGAAGAGATGAAATATCAATAATTTCAAATACAGTACAGGAATAAAAAAAAGTTAATTCTGAGAGTTAATTCATTCGACATACTCTGATACTAGTATTTCCTTTCACTTGTTTTCATAATGGTTGTAAATAAAATGATAAGGTTCATCCCAAAGACAGTAGGGTGTGTAAATATGAATGGACTGAATCACCCGACTGTTTCATAACAAGTAGACATTTAATTATGATAAATAGTACTAATAAACAGTAGTCATAAATAGTACTAAGTAGTATAATAAATAGGAGTATTAGATTTTATTCCTTTCTGTATTACACTTAAACTCAGATACTTCACAAAATCTCTTAATCTATGTACAAAATGTGACAGAAAATTTAAAAACAGAGCTTAAATTAAAACTGAACTCTACCGGTTTTTTTCATGCAAAACGTTTGGCAATGGCGTCATAAGATAGCTTTGAAGCTAACTTGTGCTATATGAATACGAGTGTCAGGCTGTAAGGCGTTGTCCCGTAAAGACTCTTAGGTGATATTTTATGAACTTTAATTTTCTAAAACTCCTTTCATTTGATTTCTGAGTCTGGTGTTGTGAGAAAAATTCTGGAAGCTTTTTTATATTGGAGCATGCATCTTGAAGTCTGTTCTTTATATTAACGTCAGAAGATCTGTTGGTGTAGCCGTGTTCATTTTACGGTTTAAATCCACTTTTCTTCCCTCTTCTATCAGCAATACGTCCCTTTCAATGTCTCCTTACGTTCTTCTTACATATACTAGCTATCACAATTGCGCGTTTTCCCCTAATTCTTATTTATTCATTGTTTCAAACGAAACTGCAATGAGGAAGCCAAATAAACGTTCTTGTTTTGAATGTCTTGAAACCTTTACTTCTGTTCATTTACAATTGGATTTATTATTTCTTTAATCAACAATCTGAATCATTTTTTTCTTTTGAGACTAATTTGGTTTTACTTTCACTCGTGCCCTTTTCATCAAACATCCTCTTCGCTTTTCTCTTCCTTACTTTCTAAGATTTCCTGCTGTTTCTTTCACTTCTGTCACTGCATCCATGGAATTGTTTGACCTTTATAAGATCAGACGGCTAATATATGTTGCTAATAGATCAATAGTTTATTAACAATATCAAGGCTGCTTAATCTTTATTCCAGAAGCAGGAAAAGATAATGAATTCGAACGTTTTAATATTTCTTAGAAGAGTTTCTATCGTTTTTGTTTCAACAGTTGGTATTGGCTTGGTCCTCAGATTAAAAGTATGTGTTATAGTTGCAGTTTCCATCTCAAACGACCATATGCTATTCCTTTGCACTTTTGGAGATAAGGGAACATATTTTTCTATAACCTCCCTTTAAAACATCTATGGTGGAGGAAGGAAAATGTTTATCCTCGCTTTCTCAATCCAAATACCCCCCCTCCCATCCTGTAGTTACGTCGCTGCCCCTGGCTCGCCTTCTGAGCTCTGTTCGTGTCGCACTACCTGACCTCTGTGTTACCTTCATCAAACCCATGTATGCACAGCTCCCCCAGCTGTCGCTCGCTGCGACGACCGCCTACGTCCCCGCCACCATCACCACCCCCGCTCCCCCTATCACCAGGTATCCATTGCCACTTCACTGTTGCCTCCACCTTCACCGCAGCCCCCGCCGTCTCTGCACGTGGCGTTTCTTCCCACGTTCCTCCATCATTCCTCCCCTCGAATTCTCCCCCATCATACATCCTGCCCTTCATCCCTTGACTCCCCCTGGTGCTTCCTCGCGCGTTCCTCCTTTGCTGTATTCCCCCTCCCCCACCATTCACTTCACTCTGTCTGGCTCTCGCCGCGTCAGGGTCTACCGGTATCTCCCCCTTTACCCATAGGTCTCTTTCTTTCCTCTATCCGTTCCTACCATCCACCCCCCCTCCGTTCTCATGGGTCCCGCTGCTTTCGTGGCCGCTGCCGCCGCTGCAGACTTCCCGCCTCCACCCAAAACCCTTCCGCTCCTGATGCCAGCTCATACCTCCCCGCCTGCAATGCTTCCATTTCCGTCGCATTGCCTCCACCCCCGCCGTTTTCGCTTCTGCCCCTCAGCCTCCAATCCGCCGCTCCTATCCCCTCCATGCCTTCGCTCCCTTTCCACAGCCATCTTCTCCCACCCACCCCCTCCGTCTTCGCCTCGTTCGACTCCGCCCCCTCCCAACCCGCCCACTCTTCCCCATTCCATTCTCCCCATTGACTCCACCCGACCAACTCCCTTGACCATGTCTTCATCTTCCACCTCTACCTCCAGCCCTCCGTTCCCGCCATCATCCACTCCACCTCACCATCCACCACTGCCACCTCCAACCTCTCCACCCTCACCTCGCCCTCTTCTACCACAAGCGCCACCGCCTTCCCCGGCCGTTCCGTACCTCCCCGTACACCTCAACGTCGCTTCTGTTTACTATGTTAATTTAACGCTCTACGTAATACGGTCCAATACATAATACATGTGTCGCGTATAATATGAAACGCCCACCCGGCCCGGCCCCGCCCCGTCGGCGCATGCGCAGTTCGGAGACGGCTGCTGCGGCCGCCGTCGGAATTCGCGTCGCTGTAACTCGCTTTCGCCGCCGCCCGCTGCGACGCTGTTCACAGAGCGCCCATGATATTAACCCTCGCACGCGTCTCTGCGACGCCGTGATGGAGGGAGTGGTAGGGCGCCTCCCAGACCCACGCGAGCATCGCGGTGGGCGGAGGCTTCGGATTGATTGATTTTTTCGTGTGTCCGGGCGCGTCAACTACTACGGTCATTAGTCCCGTTAGTGTAGTGCATGTTTTTCCTCGGGAGATGGCGGTGATCTCCCCCCGCTGGATGGCGAGATCCGGCGCCGACCTACCGTCGGCTAGTGGGGCTTCCCCCTAACCTGGACTCTCCCACCAGCGGGGCACCGCCCCAGCCGGGACAAGCTGTAAGCTCCCGACCGATCTCCCGGAATATGTGGTAGTGTAGTGCATGTTAGTGTGTGTGTAAGGGGGAGAGGATAGGACGAGGAAGAGGACGGTCAAATCGCGCGCGGTCTGTGGCCCGTTTGGTAAGGTACTGCTCCGGCATTCGCCTGGTGTTGATCGGAGAAACCACGGAAAACTACTGATCAGAGCAGCCGGACGCTAGAATTCTCCTCCAGACAGAGACTGAATTCGACCTAGCTGAAAAGCTAGTGTCGAAAATCCTGCCGCCGTCAGGACTCGAACCTAGGACCTCCCGGTGAGAGGCGCTGCAGTGACATCAGTTGATGCACTGAGCTCCCGGTACGTTTGTCTGCATGTTCATGGGCTGTTTGGTAGCGGCGACCAGTGCTGAGGTTGACCGCTCACCTTTCCACCTCTGGGTACTGAGGTTCAAGTTCTGGTCGATCAATGGGGAGTCATAGTGGAGATGGACGTAGCGGGTGCGCAGGAGGTTTTGTCAGGGTGCTCCCGTTTTACCTTCTCTCTTTCCATCATTGCTCCTCCACCATATAAATGAGGCGCTCAGGATAATAACGGCAGATCCCAACCGACCTCGCTTTTTCACTTAGAAGTATGATTGTTCTACCACGTACATAAATACCAAATAAATTGGGGTGTGGTAAAACACACAAATTCTACCTTTAGAAATCTGTCAGGAGTGAAAATGATCGTGAATGAAAAACAGAAAAGGGCATTTTTCTCAAAAGGAACTTCTGTTGGATTTTATTAAAATTTGGAATTATTATTCCGAGCGCCTCAAATCATAACATCGCAGATGCACATTCATGCCAAATCTCAGTTTCGTGGCCCAAAATCCAACAATCGGAGTTTCAGTTATGTGATTTTTATGTGTCTAAATAGTGAGGTTGGTACTTTAAGCGTTAGGAATGAGCGATAGGAGGACCGAGTCGTCAACGTTTCCTGCGTGAGTTGGAGTACAGCATAACCATCAAGTGTGTCATTTATGGTTGTTCCCACCCAGCACTTTTTTCAACACATTTGAATCGGGTGTAGGTTTTTTTCTAAAGATATTTTGGCGATTCAAAGTTGAGAAAAAAGGTGAAAGTAAGTGCATTCAGATCTTTTAATATCATATAATAACGTTTGATTGCTTTTAACTTATCGTATATTTCATGTTGTTTCTAATACGCTTTAATTTTATTTATTCAGATATGTATAAGTAAAGTCCTCCCGGATCCTCCGGTCTGAAACGAGTTTTATGGTGTTCTTCAATCAGTTTTAAACAGTTTTGTTTAAAAAAAGTTGCCTCGAGTTGCATCATTTTTCTTAATTATACTGCGAAGGGGCGATGTGGCGAATCCCTAGCTTATAGCGCTTGCGTGGTCCTCCTTTTCCTGCATTTTCACTAGGGTTCAATAAAAAAAAAGAAACTCATCGGAACCCATTCGAGTTCAACCCGTTACTCTGGAATTGGGTGTATCCTGGAAAACGAATAATGATAACGAATTCATCTGATGACTGAGACGTTACCTAAACTTACGAATTCATCTTAAGATAAACAGATGAGTTACGTTTAAGTCAGTCGCAATGAAATGAATACGCGTGCAGGTATTTTGCATTGAAAGACGAATACCTGATTATTCAAAGTTGCCACCGTATCTCTGAAGGAGTTGTTTCGTTGTATTAATGAATCATGTGTGATATTCTACTCTTACGAAGCGAAAACCTCTTTGTAATGCGATGAATGTGGATGAAGAAACAGCTACAGGGAAGCGTTTTGCGATGACTCCCCGTCACACACTGTTTCATAATTTCGACCGCAATAACGTGGGATTAGTGCTTAAATTGTTTAACGTTGTACCGTGTGCATTACCACATACAACTTATTCTGGTTTATTGATGAAATTTAATTTGATTTTTTAAACGAATCTATTTAATTATAATTATTTGTATTATACTCCGTTTTTATTGGAAAATAATTTTTATATTAACTAATGGGATCCCGTCAAAATTTGAAGGTGAGATCTGAGATAAATGTAAAATACTGTGCCTAGACTAATGTTTATAAAGCAAATTCTTAAATAGGAAGAAGAAAGAGCAAATTTCTTTTATTGAATGCTAATTTTTCATCTCTGCAAATATTCACTTTATGGTCAGAATTATTAGATATTATGCCGCACAAAATCAATTGTTTTATATTAACATTTAAACAATTGAACACATATGGCCCATGATCAGGCGGCTATTTAATATGAGCACGGAATGACTTAGAAGGCAGACTATTAGTATAATGACGGATATTATTTTTGAAGTTTTTTGATGTTCCATCATCTCCTATAAACAACAGTTTCATTTCTTCTGACATGTTGCTAGAAGACAAACTTATTTTTCCATTTAAGCAACACAAGTAATCTGGTTTGCAGACTTTTCCTCACACAGGAAGTACGCAGCAGAACAATACAGACATTTCATAGATTAAGACCCAACAGCAAACGAAATTACTTCACTACTTCAGTAAAATCGAATAAAATCTACTCTCCGAATTTCTCTACAAAATACACCACGAAAACAAATTGATGCAAACACAGTCACCAGCAAAATGCAAATATTGCTTGTGAAACATAACCTAGACGAATTGTAAACAGTACATGCATCAGGCGGCGAGGTCGTACATCTATCGATATACTCATATCTATCGATATTGAAACACAGCCTTTGGAAAAAAACAATTGACTACTGATAAGCGTACTATTAAAGAATTATTTATTTAATTAATTTACACCGTAAATGCTGATGAATCAACCCAAACAATAACTGATCACACATCCAAGGAGCACATTCTTTCATTTAAAGGAAAAATAAATATAATCGGTTAAGTAGAAGCTCCATTTTAAATATATAGATAGATGTAAGTAATATATTTATGTTAATTTCATTAGTTGTGTTGTATTATTTGTAAGTTAATTTTCTTATTCATTATTTTTAAGATTTTCTATTTAGTTTGTATATTTCTAGACTGATGATGTCGAAAGCCGGCTCTACGAATAAAGTTGACGTAGATGACACCAGTTATTTCATACATTCATCCTACTATAAATCCCACCGATGTTCCATATACAAAAAAATATCAGAATCTTAAAGTAACATATGCATTCTATCTCAAGTCAGCGTTCGACAGAACTCTTGCTCTTCGTTTGGCAGTATAATCTTTGTTTGCTTATTTCGAAAGGACGTCGAATTTCAAATTTCCTTGTCCAAAACTGGTAAAAATTTGCGTTGAAGGATTCTCGAAGGAATCGGGAGTGAAACAGCGATGCCGGGGACGGGGGCGAGGACGGGGTCGGGGAGAGAGCGAAGACGGGGGCGCGGTCGTGGGCGAGGGTGGGAGCAAGGGTAGAAGAGGGGGCGGAGGCGAGGGCGGGGGCGGGGACGGGGCGAGGGCGGGAGCGAGGGTGGGAGTGAGGGTGGAGGAGGGGGCAGAAGCGAGGGCGTCGACAGGGCGAGGGCTTGGCAAAGGCGGGACGAGTGCGGGGGCGAGGGTAGGAGCGAGGGCGGAAGAGGGGGCGAGGTCGGAGGTGAGGGCGGGGCGAGGGAGGGGCAAAGACGGGGCGAGGGTGTGGGCGAGGGTGGGAGCAAGGGCGGAAGAGGGGACAAGGCCGGGAACGGGCGAGGGCGGGGAAAAGGCAGGACGAGAGTGGGGACGAGGGCGGGGGTTAGGGCGGGGGTTAGGGCGGGGTCGAGGCCGGAGGTAGGGCGAGGGCGGGGCAGAGGGCGGGGCAGAGGGCGGGACAGAGAGCGGGCGCGAGGGCGGGCGCGAGGGCCGCTGCGAGGGTGTGCGCGGGGGCTTCGCGTGGTCGCGTGCGCCCAACACTCTCAAACGAGGAGAGAGCGAATCCGGCCGCCGCCGCTGCCGGGAGCTGAGGAATGCGCGCCCGCCGATAATTAGGCAGCTTCCGCCTCACGAGCGGCTGCTCGAGGCGAGGGTAGGGGATTCCCCGTGGATTTCGGCGATTCTTTACTGCGATGGAAAGGGAGAAATTTAATAATTTTGGGTGACTTCATGAGGGTGGCCGAAGTCGTTGAACTAACACTGCAATACTCTCTCCCCCTCTTCCTATTTATCTTCTTCTCTGTGGTCACTTTTCCCGTCTCTTCTTTATCTCTCGCTCTCAGTCTCTTGTATCCCCCTCACTGTCTCTTTTCCTGTATGCCTCAGTCCCTCTCTCTGTCTCAATACCCCTCTCTCTGATTCACTCCGTCTCTCTCTCTCCCTCTCTGACTATCTCACACCCTCCTTCTAACTTCCTCCTACTCCGTCTCTCTTCCTCTGTCTCTCTTTTTCCTTCTCCTGTCATTCTCCCAGTGCTGCGAGAGTTTTTCGATATGGATAGGGGATAAGCATAGGGATATCGGAGAAAGTATTGCAGGCATACTCTTGAAAAAACAACGTAAGTTAGTAGTTCAGGAGAAGTTAAATATATCACTGTTAATACTGGTTGGTTTTATGTAGTAAAGAAAGCTCTTCTGAATATTTTACACAACGTATTTGGAATAAAAGCAACTTTCAAGTATAAATTATGGGTTCTTGTTGGTCAACTAGGCATATTCTTGAAAACTCTCCCCGAATTAGTAGTACTGCAGTCTGGGTGTATTCTTATACCATTGGGATAGTATATCCTCTTTAAAAGTTATGTACGTATGTTCAAATCAATATGTCAACGTGCTGTGGGCTGCCTGTTGGCACTTTGTGTTCACTATTTTTTGCGACAATAAATTTATTGGACATTTGATTCGGGATAATCCGTATATAACTAGTATCAATAAAGGAACATTGTAGGGATGAAACAAAGGATGAAAGATGTTATTAGCTAAATGTGGTATAAAACATTGATGTTAAGCGTCAAATTAATTCGCATTTCACATTCGGTGTAATTGAACGTTCTTCTTTAATATATTTGTTCCAGAATTGCCAGACTCGCTTATATATTGCGAAGTTTTCTTATTTTACTAGGCATTTCGTAGTTATCTAACATTCTTACGAAATTATTCCAATAAAAGGAAATATTTCTCTTGCATTAAATACCGGAAGAGTTTCATCCATTGAAAATCAATATACTATACCCTTATAATAAGTTTCTTTTAGTATAGGTTGTACATTTTTTTGAAATAAAAAATGTTAATATAATGTAATTATGTAGTTTTATTTCTGTTCATGTGTCAAAAAAATATTTTACTTAAATGCGTTAAAGGAAAGTAAGCACATACTTAGCAAATCTCTTTCAAAAGGGTTTCGAAGAGGTTAAAAAAAGCATATTGGAAATAATGTGTCACTCTTTAATATCTATGTATTGTGCTCATGACGCGTTCTGTTTTGCAACGTTTTTGTGTAGGATTGTTCTCTTTTTTCCATCACATTCGTATGAGGAATTACGTGTGACCATGTGTAGGATGTGTGCGGTAAATAAACCGTCATAATAAATACTTCATTGACGATAAGGAGTCATTTTCAAAGAAATACAATATACTACAGTTAAAATCGAACATACTATGTACAAGTAACATCCTAAATATTGTACCTATTGGTAAAAATAGATTCTAGTGCAACCTCGCATTTGAAATGCAACGTAATGGTCGGCGCCGGATCACAAATAAGGGGGGGAGTAATGCCACCTCTTTCTGGGATATAACGCGTACTCACTAACTTGTCTGATTCCCATAGCAGTTCTCACGCCCGGAAAAATCAATTAATTTGAAATGTATTTTTTTGCATCAATAAATAGGAAACGCATACAAACAGCGGTGGCTCGCATTGAACGAAATACACATTAGCTATCTCGTTAGTGAACATCTCACATTTCACAAATTAGTAAGCAAACATCCATTTCCACTGAATTATATTTTAAACGCGTAACGAACAGTTAATTTTAAATAATTGGCATTTCTTTGATGAAAAATACCAGTGGATATTTCAGTTATCAAATATCCGTGAGCTTCTGTTCATTGATTATTGAACAATATATGAACATTCCAAATTTTCGAATTGTGCCTGAATAAACGCCACTAAATTACCTATTGTTCTGTCAGCAATCATTTGCTCAACTCGCCATTATACCATAGTTTGTTTCACTTCCAACTTCGCTTATGTAGCTCTAAACTGTGTTATCCCCAACAATGTTCAGTAGATCTGTCGGCTATTGTTCGTATTGAAACATGCATGTAAGGTTATTGATTGTCGAAATTATGTTGACCTCTTTTGTATAATAATACTATTTTAATGTAGCTGTTACTAAAAAGGCATTAACGTAAAAATTATAAAACTAAGGTCATGTAATTTTTTAAACGAGTAGTTTTTGCGTAATTTTTACTTGAAGTTAATGGAATTTATTTTAAAATATTAAAGTTTAAAAAGTAGTGGCGTATTCGGCGAACTCGTCGTATTTTTCGAAACTTGTAAATGAAAAGTTAACATTGCAAAATATTAATGTTAATGATAGAGATTTTTTACGTAATGGAAGTTTTTATTTAAAGGTGGACTTAAAATAATATAAATGAATATCTCTGGTTTTTTAAAATTGTTAATGCAAATATTCAACATTGTAAAGTGTCCCAAAGATTTGAGTTCAGCAGTGAATCTAGTGTTTTCTGGAGTAATGTGAATGGCGCTCTGGTTGTAAAATTTTTACTTCAACTCTCACAATGGAGAAAAAAATTTCGCTGAGAGGAAACACTATTGGAGGTACACGTAGTATGACTTTTACAATATTGCGTAGCCGACACAAATAATTCGAGAAAGTGCGTGCAGTTGTAGCACTACTAGTTAAAATATAGGAGTAACACAAAGAAACCGTTTGGTATGCGCCGCATTCCCATAAGTGTAATTTGTACAAATATTAAACGTCGCTTTAACGGACGGGAGCGGTAGCTCAGTGCATCAACTGATGTCACTGCAGCGCCTCTGACCGGGAGGTCCTAGGTCCGGCAGGATTTTCGACACTAGCTTTTCAGCTAGGTCGAATTCAGTCGATGTCTGGAGGAAAATTCTAGCGGCCGGCTGCTCTGATCGGTAGGTTTCCGTGGTTTCTCGGATCAACACCAGGCGAATGCCGGTACCCTACCCTACCAAACGGGCCACGGACCGCGCGCGATCTGTCCTTCCCCTTCCTTGTCCTATCATCTCCCCTGACACACACACACATGTACACTGACATGCACTACACGACCACATATTCCGGGAGACCGGTCGGGAGCTTAGAGCTTGTCCCGACTGGGGCGGTGCCCCGCTGGTGGGAGAGTCCTGGTTAGGGGGAAACCCCACTGGCCGACGGTAGTCGGCGCCGGATCTCGCCATCCAGCGGGGGAAGATCACCACCATCTCCCGAGAAAAACATGCACTACAGTAACGCGACTAATGCACCAAAGCAGTTGACGCGCCCGGAAACACGAAAAAATCAATCAATCAATTGCTTTAACGACGCTGTTTGGATTCCTTGGCGCGTAGTGCATCGTGCACCAAGTAACTGCCCGGCTAGGAGAGGCATCCTCGTGTAGGAGTGTTTGAGGCGCTCACGTCATCGACTGCTTGCCCCGTGTCGCGGCGCCGCTCCCGGTGTTGTGCAACGCCATTCCACACGATCACTCGCTTCTACGACGCCACACGGTGACTTCTCAACGAAACCTGTTTGCACCGGACGGCGCGGGGTGGCGTTTCAATGTCGCGCTGATGGCCGTGTCATCTTACGCATTGCCGTAAGAAAGATAAATTTTGGTGCTACACCAGCGCATGAAACTTTCTCTTATTCATTCTAATGGTCACGCAATATTATTATGTTGCAACTTGAGTCCGAATAACATCTCATGCTTTTTTGTCAAATATAGTTGTCTAATTGACAAATAAATGTCTAAGAAACTAATCAGTAGTGTTCTGCGTTCCATGATTCGAACCCGAAACAACCTCCTACAACCAAGGGCCTTATTATCTGCTCTGACTGACACCGCTCCCAGACGCCTCTTGAAATGCACTGTAAATGCTGCGTTGGTTTAGACATCTCTGTAAATATTCTAGAAGATTGTCAAAACTACTCACTGAGTTTTTCTCTAGAAATATCGATTCCTTTTTCCTCCAGCATTACATAACTTTGTCTATCCAAAATGCTAACTGTAAAACTTGCCTCCTACGAATCCATATTCTGGTATATTTTAAGAAACGATTTATACGTTTCAGTATCATTTCCAATTTCTCGCTTTTTATTGCATTCATTTGTATTTGGTATTATGCACTCTGCATATCAGAAATACGGCAACTTTTAATTTATCTCGCCCATTCGTTCTCTCTTTTCGTCCGTTTTTATGTCATCATTCCTTTCCTCATTGGCCAAATAAACTAATTTTATGTAACATTGTATACGTCAAAACTCCGCGAAAGACGAAAGTCGAACGTGAAGAAAATACATTTAAAAAAGGTATTTTTTTAATGTTTAAAATTGATATTCCTCAAAGTGAGATGTTTTAAATATTTCACTCTCTCAGTTTAGCGTGTTGCATTTTGCAACATTGTAAAACATTACATTGCATTTTGTTTTGTGAGAGAGGGAGTGGAAAAAGAAAAAAATAGATATATTGAAGGAATGTCTTAATCGTAAGAATCGAAACTGACTCCGCTGCTAGTGGAAGTTTCACAATTAATTCTTTTCTTGGATATGGCTGACCTATTTTTCAATAACGTGTTTTTTTTTGAAATTTAGAAACCTGTGGGCTTTCGTAAGATAAATAATTTGTTCCTATTTTTTTTCAGTGAACATCTAATGATAACGTTACATAATTCAGGTCTGCGAAAATGCTATTTTTCTGTTATTTCAAAAATAAATTTTCATTTGAAACGGTGAAACTGATGGGGTTTATATTTTACATGTAATAATCTCGTATTTCAAGTGCCATTCTTTCATTCGATCTCACTTTCAATGGGTTTCCCGGATGCCTGTTAAGAAATTGAGTGGGTGTGCAGCATTTACCAGCAGAATGCTGTCGCGTTTTACTCGCACGACCCTCTTCCCACGGAGCGGAGACACAAAGGACCACTGCAAGAGACGAACGGTGTCGGGACATTGGGGACACAGAGAGAGTAGACAAGAGTTCTGCCTTTGCGAAGCGCTGCAGCCTTCGCATCGGTTGTTACAGCAATTGCAGCGTACGCAGTGAAAGGCTTGACGTACTCTTGACAAGGAGACATAACTATTGACTGAATCTAATTTTTCCTGAAATTACTGTAATCATTTAGAGGTTTTACGATTTATATATCTTCCTGGTAGAGAAAGAATACAGAATGATGTATGATTAAAATTAACGATGAATTGTATTAAGAATTTTATGAAACTGACATTAATTGCCTTCATTGGCAAGTGACTTGGCTTTATTGACATTCCGTTTCTCCATTTTTTTTCAAATACTGTGAGTATGAGCCGATTATCTTTTTTGTCTCCCGAAACCATTATTTGTTTTTATTAACGTTTTACTTGGCTCTTTTTGGTACTTCTTGTTCTCGCTCTTTTTTATCCTTTCTGATCTCAGCAAGGACGGACAAGGTCAGATAGCAGATTGCACACCCAGCTTGAGAAGATGTTCACATGGGATTATAACTTCGCCTCTCACATACTTCAAAGCGCTTTTGCCATGGTAATCATCTTACTTAACCTGCAGAACCTAATTCCAATTGTGCTCATGTGAATGACCAAATGGAAGACGAAAATAGAGTAAGAGCAGGACTAACAAACAGGTCATTCCTTATTCAACTCCCGTTCACCCCCTCCTTGACACTCCTCCTCACACCTCTGTCTCTTTCACACACCAACGCACTACTCTACCATACATGACGGGAGGCCTGTCGGGCGTTTAGAGCTTGTGCAAGGTGGGAATATAATGTACGTGGAGGATGGTAACTCCCCAGCCGTCATTTAGGCCGAGAGGAAAAACATTACCTCCCAGGATACAGCAAGCACTACACTTACGACGCTAAATATTAATATACAAAAATAAAATCTATATATATAAAAGAAAGTCGTGTTAGTTACACTATTTATAACTCAAGAACGGCTGCACCGATTTGGGTGAAAATTGGTGAGCAGGAAGCTTAGAGCCAGGAGACGGACATAGGATACTGTTTATCCCGTTCGACAGCGTTCCTGTGTGAGAACGCACGTTTTTGCACGTTTTTGCACGTTTTTGCACGTTTTCGCACGTTTTCGCGTGATTTTGCATGTTAGCGGTCATTGTTGCCTGATGTAACCCATTGCTGTAACGCCGCACTGATAACAGAAGGCGATAATGATAGACGCCTTTCGTTCGCCGTTATATCTATATATAGTCGTGTTAGTTACACTATTTATAACTCAAGAACGGCTGTACCGATTTGGCTGAAAATTGGTGAGCAGGAAGCTTAGAGCCAGGAGACGGATATAGGATACTGTTTATCCCGTTCGACAGCGTTCCTGTGTGAGAACGCACGTTTTTGCATGTACGCAGTGCAACAAGGATAGTACAGTTTCTCACAGTGAGTGCGACGCGAGAAAAAGATGGGACCGGTTGTTAAGGCGGAACAGAGTTCGCCGGGTCAGCTAGTTTTGTTATAAAAGAGTATGTGAGCCCTGAACCCATGCATAGTCGTATGGATTTATACATCCCTGCGTGTCAATAATAAGATACATAGTACGTTAAAACTTGCTCATTGCGGAATCTCAAGTTCCCAGAGTTTTTTTTCCGCAATACACAAGATTCCGCATCACACAATGCAATATTGTAGAATGTACATTTGTCAGGACCGTGGTTTATGTTCACAATGAACAGATTTCCGCATTAAAAACATTCCGCCTTGAACATATTTTACTGTAGACGGAGATTACAGAAAGATCGTCCAACGGAGAACGATATCCGGCGAGGATACAACGAGTACGTGAGCAATAATGCGAGTTTGCCAGCTTCTATTCAGAAAAGAGGGCATCAAAGGTGTAAACTTTTCCCTTCGCCTATGCTCAACAGTTGAGTAATGATATCACATATTTATAAAGGAATATAAAATGTTTAAAAATATCCCGTGGCAGCACTATCCCACTCAGCACGTGCGTAGGAGGACTTCTGAGTGCGAGATCCGGTGAGGCCTCGTCGCGAGCACTTGCTGCTGTGTGTGTGTGTGTGTGTGTGTGTGTGTGTGTGTGTGTGTGTGCAGCAGCGTTTGTTTTCGGTGGGGGCGTTGGCGGCGTGCAACATCTGTGGCCCCCCCGGACACCGCCCCCCGGCGCGCTGCACTCCGCACGTGCCCCGAGCCCCGCCCCCTGCCCCATCCCCCCCCCCGCCTCACCCTTCGACCCCAGCTCGGCCGCTACCGCCTGGCGTGTGATGATCCCCCCCCGCCCCCGCCATCCTCGTCTCCGGCCTCGCCTCGCCCGCTACATTTTTCTTGGCAGCGCCAGAGCGGCTGTATATGACCCGGAGTATAGAGTTGCTGCGTTCGGCGGGGAAGTGTTTACAAACAACGGGAAACAGTGCGGGTGTGTGTATACGCTGCGGGACGAGAATGACGTAGGCGAGGGGTTTACATGATAGTAGATTGACAGAGGCAGGCACGGTGCAAAATAATCGTTGAAAATTGTAGGATGCATGCTGCACTGCATTACATGCTTCAAAGTAACACGGTTGTCATTTTAGGTTTATTGATAATTTACGGTATTCCCAACGAAATAAATTTTTTGCTGTGGAAAAAGTTTCGTTTTTTGCGTGGAGATTAAAACATTGTTTATATCAAGAGAACATGATTTTTTGTACGATCTTCTTTTCATAATGAGGTCATTTCATACCACTATATTAATTCTTTCAATAATTGGACAAAAATTCTGAACCTGAAAAAAGATAAATTTATTTAAACTGCAATTTTGTGTAACCCGGTGTCAGTTAATTATATAAATAAGATAATAGATGTCATGCAAATAATATAATAATGGTAATAATAATGCTGCAATGATAATAATAACAATAACAGTAATAATAAAATAAAAGCTGATGGTTCTTAAAACATTAAATTTCATGAAAAAGAAAACAAACGTCTATCATCTAAAGCCGCACTGAGTATTTATACAATAAAGAACACACTGCACTATCCTTCACTTCACGTCACTTCACTATAACACTAAAAACATTTCCTTCATTCTTTTTCTGCTCTACACTGCACGACACCTCACTAGCAAGTCGCTTAGTTGTTTTTCTAAACGCAATTGGAATGCGTCGAGAAGCGACTGCCTGGCTCGTTGGCCTTGGCAGGATGCTTCTCTCCACTAGCGGACGTTAGGAAGTGATTAGGAAATGCAATCACGCTGCTTTTGAATGCATTACTCACTGGCTATTAAAGCTAAACTGCCGGTTGCTCACGCAAAGCCTCACCGTGCTTTCGGCGCAGTGTAGGAGAATAGGCCAAGGAAATTTTATTCACCAGAAGAAGGATAGTACTCGTTTCATGTGAAAGAATAAGGATTGCACAGGATTACTTTTATTTGGATGTTTTATTTGACGGAAAAAAAGTTCTTTTTGAAGGGTTAAATGTTCATGATTACTTGTTAGCACCTTACGAAAAAAATATGTGTATGAGTGCGTTGAAGTTTGTAGAACATCCTAAATACTTGTATTTACGGTGCATGTGCTGGATATTGAATAAATTTGAGTGATGCTGATTAATGAGTTAACTCCCCAAACGTAGATTTAGTGTTACAAAGCTAACTACCTACATCTTTAACAGGGCCTACAAAACTTATGGATTTTTTTATTTATCCATGTTGTGTACGTTGTATTTGTAACATCAAATCATGCTTTATAGGGTCTCTTGAGACTTAATTGAGTAAGCCTAAATATTTTCCCGTTTTTCCCCTCCTCTCTGGGCAGATACTGGATACTAATTTTCTCATGTTTGTGCATTACTCCTTTTTAGTTTAGTTTATTTGGGAGATAAAAAAGTAAGGGTTTGGGTTTTAAAGGCATCCATATTATTCGTTGCTTCCCTAGTTAGAAATTCACTTGAATTCACGTTCCTTTATTACGAAATAGTAATCTGCCTCCTCCTTAATTATCCTAAAAATGATAACGTTGCGGGTCCATTGGAGATAAAACAGTTATTTACTATTTGGTGAAATTGTTTTAATAGAGTTTTGAACTTTTCTGCAATTTATGCAATTTTGTATTTTGAAGAGAATTTTTAATTGTGACCTACTGACGCAAGTAATTTCACACAGGCAGCAAGTTATCGACATATTTCTTTTAAATGGTTTCCTTTTCCGCCAAGTGTTTTTGACAGTATAGGGTTATATCCAGCTCTTTTGCTGACTTATCAAACTAGCATTCTCTTCGTTCCAAGCCCAGTCAATAATGTAATATTTACGATAAAACGAATACTTTTATTAATTGTATTCTTTATTGTTATAGGTGAGTTGCTGTCTCTGGTTTTCTTCTACTCTCGCTGCATCAGTGGTGAGTGCGTTTGTTATTCAATCAAGTCTGCATATTTTGTGTCTGATCTATAGAGCAACATTGGAAAGTTAATTTTTCCGTTTAATGGAATTGTTATTGACTGAATATTTAATATAAGAAATAACTTCGTAAAGTATTTAAATTATAATTCAGTTTAATTTATGTAATTATTCAGAGTCGTAGCTAATTCTTCATGTTCTTTGTACTCGTTTTCTGTTCTAACGCGTAATCGAAAAACATTAACGCGAACAAAAATATTTTTTGAGCATTTTTTTAAGGAATCAAAAGCTACCGTCCAAGTTTCTCTCCATGTGATTTACGCAGCTTCTCACACCTTCTCAAACGTACACGGCTCAAAACTAATTTTCATGCTCTTTTTTTCTGCCTGGGATGTGTGTTCGTAACCGGACTGTGCAATTTGTTTCCCTGCTCCCAAAGACTGATTTAGCAGCGACTTGGCTCTGTGGACTCATTTTCTCATGCTGTGGGCTCAAAACTCATTTTCTCATGCTTTTTTTCTGCCTGGGATGTGTGTTCGTAACCGGACTGTGCAATTTGTTTCCCTGCTCCCAAAGACTGACTTAGCAGCGACTTGGCTGTGTGGACGTAGTCCGGTAAGGGAGAGGCAGGTTGTTTGCGGTTTCTGAACTCCGGCGCTGCTCTCGCGTGGTGTGTGCGGAAGTGGTTGTGGTCGAGAGAGTCTGGCTGAGCTGCTTCGCGGAGTCGGAACACGTATCTGTGGCGCGGAGGAACCTGAGTTGACTCTGCTCTGATTTCACCTCGCGCCAAAACAGCTCGTCGCGGCCACGAGAATAACAAACGAAGGTGGCACCCCGGCGATGGCGGGGAATCCCAGAGACACGTGACTTTCGGCGCCATTACGTTGGCGTGCGAAGAAGCTGGTAAATTAGAAAATGGAATGGCGGACAAGTATAAATAGAGATCCACCGCGAAAAAAACCCTCTAAAGGTGGAGCTCGTCTTCCGAGGTATTGGGGAAGAGTTGTATCCTCCCGACTGCCCGTCAACGAGTTGGTGAATGGGTGCCAGAACGATTGCGGTTATCCAACAGTCACCTGATGCTACGCAAATCTCGTCCTTTGCGCGGTGTATGAAGAGGATCAACTGTCACCGATACCGAACGCAAGGCGATACCACGTTGAACATCTGATGAGATATTAATTGGCGGTTGCTGATAAGTTATGGAGAGGGTACAGATGTGGGCAAAAATTAAAGCGTATGCCTAAAAGACTTTAACACATGACCATGAAAGGTATGTGTATATACTGCGGGAATGATACCCAAAAACTTTGTTATTTTATTCTTCCTCTCCAACAATGTAGTTCAACGAGAAACAATCGTGTTTACGAAATTCTCACATTCCTCAGTACATCTCTTTAATACGAAGTCAAATACAGTTCACCGTACCAAATGAGGTGCAAATTATTAATTTTTATTGTAGCTCTGCTTTCTGGTAAAATGCGAGGATATTAGAATAGTAGTTTACGATATAAGTGTCGTAAAGCATCTTATTACAATACGAGATTGGAAGATTGCCAAACGAGGCCGTTAGGCCGAGTTTGGTAACCAATCGAGTATTGTAATAAGATGTTACGACACGTATATCGTACAACGTTTTATCCACTTTGTAAAAATTAGTTAGATTTAATCTAAAAGATCGTCCTACGCGTTCGTTTAGTACTAACGATTTATTTTCTAGAAGTGGCGACACTGTTTCTAACAATGATAACAATTGAAACACATTAATAGTTGGCGTTTTTGGAGCTTGCCGTAGAGAGGAATTGAAAAATTTAGAATTAAGTGATATAGAGGATAAGAATACGTATATTATAATTAATATACCAAACACCAAGACATTAATTTCAAGACAATTTGTTATTACTCAAGGAAGTGTCAAAGAATTCAACTGTTTGGAGACTTTTCGTCACTATTTTCGCCTTCGGCCGGAAAATGTCAAGCACGATCGTTTCTTTCTCTCCTACAAGAATGGAAAATGTTCTTCGCAACCAGTTGGGATAAATACTTTTGGAAACATTCCAAAAAAAAATAGCAATGTATCTTGGTTTGAAGAATTCTGAAACTTTTACAGGACATTGCTTTCGTCGATCATCTGCTTCTTTACTCGCCGATGCAGGTGCTGACATGAATGTGTTAAAGAGGCACGGTGGATGGAAGTCAAATTCTGTTGCTGAAGGTTATGTCGAAACATCAGTGCAAAATAAAAAAGAGATAGCTATGAAAATTATGGGGGAAAATATTTCGAATGTGGAATCTACAAATATTTCAAATGCAAATATGAATTGTACAGCTTCAACATCATCGGGAATTACGGTATCAAATTGCAGCAAATTTGTAATTAATGTTTACAACAAATAAGCATAGCTATTATTATAATTTGAACTCTTATTCTGTTAAAAAGTTATGTCAATAAAAATTCTTTGAACAATTGTTGTTATTTTTAATAGTAGGAATCAAGCTAGTCGCGGAATAACCCATTACAAAACGAGTGTCGCAATGAAGTACTTTACCGCACTGGGTGCGGTAAAGAGCTTCATTACGACACTGAACCTAATGTCGTAATGTTTGACTTTACCTAACCAAAGTGGATAAAAGCTTTATAAGCACCGTGTTGCCTAGTGTAAAACTGTAAAGCTACAAGCGATGTTACGCCCCTGACGTACGAAAAAAGTCCGAAAGCTCTGGAGCGGAGAGGTCGCAGGTGAGTATTTGTCGTCCGCAGTGGCAGCCCGAGTAGTACCATGGCTCTGAGCACTGCGCGCTGCATAGTCGTAAACACTAAAAAGCGGGAGTAAGAGGGAGCTCAAAGTGACCTAATAAAAAGTCTGGCACGTTGGCGGCCCCAGAGGCGCACTATGGTCCGGTTTGAAAATACATGCGGTCACAATTAATATGGCAGGTGCGACGAAATCGTTATTACTGGTTCTTACGAAGAGAAGGCAATAGTATTGACTAGTCAAATGCACTAGCTCTGACTAGTTAAATGCGGTCACAATTAATATGGCAGGTGCGGCGAAATCGTTATTACTGGTCCGTACGAAGAGGAGGCACTAGCTCTGCCTACAGCTATACTGCGATTAAAACAGTGTCCTTTCAAGGTCACGAACTGGCAGGGGAGGGAAATATTGTAATACAATCGCCAGTTTCGTTTAACGATTTAAATTATTGAGATTGAAGCTCCCGATTGGATGACAGTGTGCCCTTCTCCTGATAGCTTGTAAACTTGAGGGGACCTTTTTAATCGAAGAATCATGTATTCAAAAACGGTCAATGCATGATGGCGATCATTTGCTCATTTATTATGGCTCGTGCCTCTGGTTAGTATTAAATAGAGATTTCATTCCCTGCGAAACGTGAAATTTCTGTTATCATTATTTACACCGTGCGATTAAAATATATTCATTAGAAAAAGAAAAATTCGCGACTGCAGTTTCATAGAAAGGGAGATCCTAGTTCCGAAGTAGTCGTCGACGGAGTTTCAACACCAAGCTGGCTAAATGGTCGACTTTTGGGAGGGATGAGAATTTTGCGGGGCAACTCCTCTGACTGGAAGTTTCCGTTGTTTTTACGATCAGTTCCTAAAAGATGATTGAGAGGATCCTTAAATGACACACGTCGCACCGCGAAACTTCATTTCCCGATATTCTGAATGCTACATTACTTGTTTATTTGGGTTGCGAGAGTTAAAAATGAAAAACACGAACGTATTCCTTAGTATTGTTGAAATATTAATTAGTACACATATCTGACTTACATATGTGTATTTTCAAGGCAAGGAATGAGAATGTTGCCCTTATTAAACATGACTTCATACATTATTTACAGTAATGGTCATAGAATATGTAATTTTATGGAAATATAGTGGGAAAACGATGCGAAATAAAGAGAAAAGGTGTAATTTCTTAAATAATACAATTACTGAGAAACGGGAATTGTATAATCAGAAGAATTCTTGATCGTCTTGTTTATAAAAACATTTTCAAGTTCGTCAGCCTTCTACACAATCAGCCCCAAAAAATCAAACGTTGAGGTTGAACATGTGTGTATAATATGTATACTTGTATAACATGTGTACTTGTATGTTCTTCTCTTTTCCTATTGTAGACTGTCAAACCCTACACTTGTTGAAATTATAAATTATTTCGAAGTTTCCAAATATATATAGTATGTGCAACGTTCCGAAAATCATGATCAATCATCAAGTACTTGGAAATAGATTAAAATTCACCTACATTAAAAATAGCATAATGCCTGTACAGCGAAGAAGAAGAAAAAGAAAAAGAAGAAGAAAAAGAAGTAGAAAAAGAAGTAGAAAAAGAAGAAGAAGAAGAAGAAGAAAAAGAAGAAAAGGAAGAAAAGGAAGAAAAGGAAGAAAAGGAAGAAAAGGAAGAAAAGGAAGAAAAGGAAGAAAAGGAAGAAAAGGAAGAAAAGGAAGAAAAGGAAGAAAAGGAAGAAAAGGAAGAAAAGGAAGAAAAGGAAGAAAAGGAAGAAAAGGAAGAAAAGGAAGAAAAAGAAGAAAAGGAAGAAGAAGAGTGACATTGGATAGTGAATGGTGCGAATTTTGCCCGCCCTGTGCGTCTTGGAAGCCACCGTGCGGCGTGGGCGGGGCGGAGGCGGTTGGCTGTCCTCCAGCCCATCTGCGTGAGCGCGGGCTGCGCGGGGGACCGCCCGGCGCAGCTGCGCGTCCGCGCTATCGCCCGCGCCCGGCCTCACGCGCGTGCGCCGCGCGCGATACGCAGCCACACGCGCGTTCGTCCACACACGCTGCGCACACACGGGCGACATCACGGCACACGCCACGGCCCATCACAGGGCGTCCCTCCGACCCGTTCTCTGCTGCAGGCGCTCCGCTTCCTCCCCACCACGTCCCCGCTCCAGCTGCCACCACTCGTCTCCTCGCACAGTGCCACACCCATCTCAGTCCTTAGCCCCTCGCCGCGCCGCCCTACCCAGCTCAGATCCGTCCCCGCTCCCGCCCCGGCCCGGCCCACCTCTATCTGCCCATCGCCCCCTTCGCGTCGGTCCAGCCTTCCTCCTCAGCCCCGCCCAGCCCCTCTCCCCGCTGCCCTATTCAGGTCCCCGTTCTAACCCCGACACTTCCATCGTCTTTCCGCCCACCCCTTTCTGCCTTGCCTCCGCCTCCATCCTACCCAGCCCAGCTCCGTCCACGTCCCGTCCCGTCCCGTCCCGCC
>BLKR01006918.1:0-47551 GCA_011170035.1 Teleogryllus occipitalis | reverse complement strand
AGTGGTGGTAGTAGTGATGGTAGTGATGGTAGTGATGGTAGTGATGGTAGTGGTGGTAGTGGTGGTAGTGGTGGTAGTGGTGGTAGTGGTGGTAGTGGTGGTAGTGGTGGTAGTGGTGGTAGTGGTGGTAGTGGTAATAGTGGTGGTGGTAGTGGTGGTGGTAGTGGTGGTGGTAGTGGTGGTGGTAGTGGTGGTGGTAGTGGTGGTAGTGGTGGTAGTGGTGGTAGTGGTGGTAGTGGTGGTAGTGGTGGCGGAGGCGGCTGCGGCGGCAGCTGCGGCGCGGCCTTACTCCTGGACGCAGTGGCTGAGGAAGTTATGATCGAGCATGATCAGCTCTGTATTCACTGGTACCTAGACGAATGAACGAACCTTCTATTGAGGTGACAGTCCGGTCTATTGAGGAACAGTCAAGTTCCGGAAAGGGAGGATTTTTTAGAATTTTATTAGATTTAAAGAGGAAAAAAAAATTTCCTGAGCCAACAACATTCTCGCATTTAGATCAATCAACCACATCGACATTACATAATTGTATTTATTAATAATATTGAGATAACGCATTGTAATTATTTCTCTGTAATTTACTTTCAGATTATTTATTAACGCCATGGTGGCGTCACAGATGTAGTGTCGAAAAATATGAAAATGCGTCGTCATTTGACAAGCACTCCGTGCATAATTGTGAAGTATAATGTTTCTACTTTTAATACAAATATATTTACATATCACAATTTTTTAATTTAACATTTATTCAAAATGAAGCTCTTTGATGTGTAATTTTAATTGATTTTTTGTTGTTTAAAATATCCAAGAAACGAACGAAGTTTATCATAATTAAAAATAAGCGATATTATACCAGCAGTAGTAAGAGAAACTTTCGTAATTTCAATTATTATTAAAATTGAAATAATTACTTAAAATTTATTGCTACGTGGACTTTATTAAATCTCCTCGTTCTCTATTTCCAAGTGTTTCCGAATTCCCATTTCCTTCTTTGAGGTGAGCAAACACTGAGGGCATTTGCACGGTAACTGTCTCACAGAGTGAGAGACAATGATTGGGAATAATGGTAACAGTGAGATAATAATTCTGCAGCGATCTTCACCGTTACGATGTCAATAAAGATGAAACGCTAAGGAAGTTAGTGTACTATATGTTAGCAACGATTGACTCGATTCGGGTGTATTCAGGTTCTCTCCGTAACCTGACGGATTTTTGTTGTTTTACATGCCTACCCCTGGAATTTAACTGACAGGAAATGATATTGTTTTTACCATCAAATGCCCAAGCTTTTTAAGTTAATGTTGGAAAGGTTAATACGTATTTTCCTACTTTCATAAAATTCATAGTTTAATTAAAATTTTTCGTGAAGTTATTTCTGTAGATCCTCTGAAGACCGGGTTTTAGATTCTATCCACTCCAGGTCTAGTATATTTTCGAGCTGACTCCTTTGGATAGCATGAAGTCACTCAATATAGGGTAATTATCATAGTTAGTGTTATAATTGATTTCATTTGATAGTACATTTTAATGGAAACCAATTCTAATTAATTTTCTTCCAAAATAGAAATATTTTAGAATGAAAAATATCCATTATTTCAAAAAAAAAATTATTCCTTCTCAAGTCTCTATTCATCAAATTTTGCAGACACTCGCTCGGAGCCATTGTGTCCCCACTGAAATTCGGTTCTGCTCCTTCCCTGAGTGTTGCGAATACAAGAGGTGCGAGCGACGGAGTCGGCGGCGGGGACAGTGGCGGGGACAGTGGCGGGGACAGTGGCGGGGACAGTGGCGGGGACAGTGGCGGGGGCAGTGGCGGACAGTGACGGGGGCAGTGGCGGGGACAGTGACGGGGACAGTGGCGGGGACAGTGATGGGGACAGTGGCGGGGACAACGGCGGCGGTGGCGACGAACGGTGGGGAAAAAGCCCGGAAAGCTGACCAAAAGTTGAATAATATGCCACACGCATTTACCATATATTATCAATGGGTTCTGGGAGGTTGCACAAAAATAATGTGAAGTCAAGTTTACAAAATTTTCAAATTTGAAAGTAAGGGAACCTAAATGAAATAAAATTATAATATAAATAAAATTAAAATTAGATACATTAAAATAAAATTTCACACTGCCAAATAAAGATAATTTCTACTAATGTAGATCAGACCTTGAAGAGTAAATACTACCCTGGTATAAACAGAGGCTTCTTTGCTGAAGTTGCGTTGAGCGTTGCGGTTTGATATGTCTACGCGTCTTGAACGCGTTTGTTTGTAAAGTTATTTGTTATCCTACAACCGTATTAGCAGTTAAATGTAACGGAAAATAAAAAAAAAGTATATATTAATTGGCATTTCCAAAAATGAATGATGGCGGTAATTCAGGAAATCCTAACTTTTGTGCTGATGAAATATAAAATTATTATTTTGAAAACGAAGAACAGGTACTTCTAAAAGCAAAAGACATCTCTAAAGCCAAATATTACTAATAAAGAGAAAATTATCGAGCCAGAATTCTCTTTTAGTAATATTATACTATGTTTTCCAAGATGTCATTGTAGGCTTATTGACCATATTATTACCAATAGTGTGCGTGCTCGTATACAGGCATTGAGAGCGGCAATCAGACGTGAAATAAGGGCAACTTTAAATCGATGGCTCACAAGAGAGCAAATTTAAAAAATTAGCGGCATGGATAATGTTGTCTTCTTCAAAATGGTATAAAATTGAATTATATATGCAGAATTTCGTAGTTTAAATTTTTGGCCAGGTCCTTGGGCTTTTTGCCCACCGTGCGGCGGGGCGCGGTCCCTTGGGCGGTGTGCCTGAATTTCTTCGAATTCCTCGCCGCCCATGCTCCTGGCAGGGCGCGCGCCTCCCCAGCCTCCCCATGTGCCACGTGCAGCGCAAGTAGGCCCTCCGCGGCAGACGGAATACACACGGCTCGGCGGATTGCTCATTGAATACGAGTTTTAATAAACTAGGACACTTTCTCCGTGCAGTCGGCGTACCGCCCTGCAGTCGCGTACTTAACTAATACGTATAATGCACGGAGGCCCCACAAGGGGCCGGGGCGCGGTGGCTAGGGAGCGGTAGTAGAGTTTGCGCGCGATGTGTGTGCACTCGACGACCGTTAAAACCTAAGCGAGGCCCACGACGAGGGAGTCACTGCGCATGCGCAGTAGAGCCGTCTATGCATAATCGCTGTTCAGAAAACATGGGGTATTCTAAGGCGAGCTAGTGATGGTAATCGCCCGGAAGTTAGTTTTGGCTGGCTTAGTATTTAGTAACATTGATTTTCTTCTCTGCTTTCTTACATGAAATGTGAAAATAAAATTTTTGGGGCGAAGCTGCCTGTCGAAGTGTTTGGAAGTCGATGTTTTTGAGATGGCATCCACTGTAGTCGTCTCCCTCTGTGACGTCCACCGTGTACACAGACTCCTCGCGCAAAGTCCACATCTGGGTGGCTGGATGGGAAGGTGGAGAGCTGGTGCTGATGAGATGCTTACTAGAAGAATAGTTATCTACGCTGTCTGTTTTCTTGCTTGTTTTTTTTGTTTCAGTTATATTTGGGTTTATGATGATGTTTTTAGTTTGGTTGTAAAGATAAAAGGAACGGATGGCATTGGAACCCCTCCCCTCCGAGGCATTTAGGAAGGTGGGGTAGTGCAGAGGCGTGAATACTGGACTATAGTTGTTCCTGTCTTGATTTTCAATACAGTTCATCGCATTTTTGTTCTTGAGTAAATTGTGATCTAGGGAAGAGATATCGCTATCCTAGAAGAGCGATCAAGGATTAAAGATGCACTAAGTGGACGAAGAGTCTACAAGTAATGGGAGAAATGAATGGGGGACGTTACAGGGCTGAACGCAAGGCTGAAAGGAGTTTTGTAAGCCTGGATTCCAGAATTATAACGATAAGCGGCTACATTAAAGGATATTGCTTATTTCAGTCGATTAAACTGTACAAACATACAAAAATATACAATCTCTTAAAATGGAAATACTCCTTTGATTTAATTAAATATTTCTCACATGATTTCCAGACAGTTTGGCAAATGTGCTTTTTCTATCATAATTATTCAATAATTCTTAATTTTGTTTTGCACAAGTGAGCTAAGAATACCTGTACTGACATTTTAGAAACAAATGTGATAAAATAGATTCCCAATTCAAGTAGTGCCGTTACAAATTAAAACAATTTTGCAGCTGGAAAGAAATATACAATAGGAGAGAATATGCCTGTACAAGTTTCAGGACTTATTTATCTCATCTTCAATGCAGATGAATTTTAATAGGCCAGAAATGACAGAAAAATAGCGAACTTTGGGATTAAGATCGATGGTTGAACTGTTTACTTTCAAACGTATTAAGTTACAAAATCGCATCATTAAATTAAAGCTTAGTGCAACGCAAAATATGTAGAAACCAACGCCTTGAAGTTTTAACGGTGTAATTTTATGTCGAGGAAACGGCACAAATGAATCTTTCATTGTTTCTTAATTTTCAATTTTTGACATAGATAAATTAACGTGGATGTGAACCAGGAATGCAGGATTAAGAAATGACAATACCGTGACATTGAAGGAATCGGATTATAGACGTTGGACTTACCGCGGCTCTTCTGGGCCTCCTTTCCGTTCGTCCAAAAAGTGTGTAGACCGTTTTTAAGTTGATTGTTCGAAACCTCATCTGCGAGGGGAGGGGCAGGCACGTGGTGGGAGGCCAAGTGTTTGGCGGCTATCACTGCGCGTGGGCGGAGGCGGCGACGCCCGCGGCACTGCGGCGGCGCCCGTGACTGCCGCAATCCGACCAACGTCCCTCGGTCTGCAGTAGTCAAGAACGCGCCAACCCCAGTGCAAGCGGTGCTCTGCACAAGGGCGGCAAAAATTCCAGCACATTTTTAAATTATAATTATAACATTAGCAGAAAATTGATTGTCTATAATTTAAAAAGAAACACTAATAATAATAATAATAATAATAATAATAATAAGAAGAAGAAGAAGAAGAAGAAGAAGAAGAAGAAGATAGAAGTACTAAAGAAAGTATGTTAAGAGATTCTTAAGAATTAAAGAGTATTTGATAGTTTATTCCAATCGTTTAAGCGAAACCCAAAATTATAGAATTGGCTATGCTAGGTTACGTCAATTTAAAGTTTCTGGTGCCGCCCCAAGGAACGCTCCCAAGAGTGAACTACAGAGAACTATATAGTACACCGCCTTCATCGCCTACGCGAGTAGTTAAAAATGTATTACTGATGGCGATAGAGTTTTTTGTATCAACATATCATTACGAAGTTCCTTCAAGCTCATGAATAAAATATACATATAAATAACATATTTTATAATCAAAGATAAATTATAAACATTTAATTAAATAAATTTAGTTTTATTGATTAATTCTTTATTTTACTATTATTAATCTATCAAATATATTAAAGTAATTTAATTGAAGATTCTACAGTTAGAAAATTTATTTTATATTAAGTTTGCTCTATTAAACATTCTTACACATTAATAAAATTTCTCCAGAATGTTAAATAAAAGAAAAAAATATTAAGTTATGTTCATTAAAATATTGTTTCGTTAATTGGAAAACGGCTTCTCGGAAAACAGTATTAGTCAGAAAATCCAATTTCTAGGAAATATGAAATAAACCGTTTACCTTCCTATCTCAGCAAGATTTAAACAATTTTATATTGTACAGGAATACTTTTACGCAACACAAAGCAAAATTTAGTTGTGAGTAAACAAAACAATATACTTCACAAGTTACAAGAAAAAGGAAAATGGACATATATTATGTGGAAGTTGCAGATTACATAAATATAACATTAGCTCTTATGCATATATCACCACAGCAAGGTACCAGAAACTTGGAAAAATGAAATTATATGTATTTTAGATATTTTATATTATTTCATACAATGAACACAGTTGAACTGCCAACAAACAATTTACCAAAGCCTTTTTAACACATTCTAGATTAACTGCAACCTGCAATAAACCTAATTACAATACTGGAAAGAACTACTGTATGCTGATTATGCTTCACATCCACAGCTGTTTTCATCATTTGTCTATGACTAAGGTAAAGGCACCGGTAGTTGACATGCCATCAATAGTTGACGCTTTCAAATACATAACAAACCATTCAACTCAAATGATTGCCATACCAGTACGATAGTTTCTAGTTTACAATGCAAATGGATCTAGCGTAATAAATCGTGTAATGCGATAATTCAAGGTAGTTATTTTTTATTTATAAGCATTATATTTAAAGGTGTCAACTAATGATGACATGTCAACTACCAGTTTCTTTACCTTATGCTGTTTCTTTTACTGGAAACACTTTGGACATACAATGTTAATCCAAAAACACCAACTTTTCTTTGCTAGTTTTCTTTGAAACTAATGCACTTCCGGCCGAGTCGATTTTATCCTCTGATACATAAAAGTTCACTAACTCCATCCACTACAAGGTGGCATCACTTTGAGATGGATTTAGTGGAAAAATATTAGTTTAAAATTGAGAAAATGGAATACCATTTTCTCAATTTTAAACTAATATTTTTCCAAGAACCCCTTCAATTATCGGATAGACTTAATTTTGTTTAGTTTCATTGCAAACACATCATGCAGGAAAATTTTCACAATAAATTTGTGACATGGTAGTGAAAACGAATTAACGGGAATGTCAAGTAATTTGGGAGATTCATTGTATGTAATGTGTATTAATTTGAAAGTGTTACCACACATAATTGGAAAGTAATTAAAATACAATAATTCAAGAGTTAATTTATGCTATTATGTGCCATCTTATCACATTCATGTCTGGCTCATAATTGAAATTCCTTACTCATACTCAGAGGTCATTGTTCTTTCAAGTATAAAAAAGCCCTTACGGAGTGTCAAGGCACGCTCTTTTTCTCTATTCTTTTAATATCGTACTCGGGTAAACCGTGAACACGTTATATTTAACTTTATAATTGCTACAAAAATATTTTTTATTTAATTCCAATGTTCTATCATCAAGAGATGACACTTAGCTTTTATTATGTCAAATGGATAATAAAAATGTAATTTTTGTCTATTTGTAGATACTAAAAAATGCGTTTCCCTATTTACACGCACTTCCAGATTCACTCTATTTTCCCCTACATTCTTGTTTGATGTAACTTCTGAAATTCCGCCCATAGGAACGAAAATTAGAAGACAGCTAATAAGAAATCAAGGTAATATTGACTAAGACGCTGAAATTACATGATAACTACAGTTCAAAAATCGGAAGTAAATGGAGAAAAAATGTTGGTAAAAGCGAACGTTGTGGAATGAACCGAGAATGTACAAAAAATATGTTATTGGAATTAAATGAGTAAGTAAATTGAAAAAAATAAATATTTGTTTTCTATTTAATAACAGTTTTATCTATGCATTTTTTGGAAATATATTCCTGGAACAGAAAACGAATGAAACACTTTTGCTTTCTCTTTCTTCAGTTTCATTCATCTGCTATTCTGTATTAACTTTTGGAGAAGAGACTTATACTGTAAATTACCAGTTCCGTAATCAAAATTATCTGCATTTTGTTGCGTATGTCCGTTGTGAGTCACAAGTAAACAAAACAAACAAGAAGTTGGTGTTCTTGCCAGAGTCTTGCGAGTGCTCTTGGGTGTCCGGGTGATGCCGCGTCGAAGACTGTGGTACCGACGTTTTGGTCATCTTTTCGTGGTCTTCCTTAGGGCTGGACTGACAAGACAGCCCTGAGAAAGAGCACGGTCCTGGCAATCCAGCCCTAAGCGGCAAGATGGCCAAAACGACGGCACCACAGCCTTCGACGCGCCGTCACCCGGACATCCAAGAGCACTCGCAAGACTGACCGCGGAAGCACACGACTTCGAACAAAAAGTTGTTCGAATATCCAATTCACGCAGAGTGCACGTCGTGACAGCGACCTGAACGCCACGGAAGACGTATCGATTTGCATACTAAAACAGTTTTGCCACATGTTTTTTATTCTAAGAAAACGGTTGGAACAGTTTCGAAAAAGAAACGGAAATTACAAACGTTTTGTTATAAAAAACCAAAAATCAACAACTGAATAAGAAATATTTTGTTAACCGAAACAGGAACGTTATTTCAAACGGTTGATGCCTTGATCGTTGATGCTCTCCGCAAGCAAGCAGCCTTGCCCTGGAGGGCCCACCGTCCTACACCGAGGGAGATGTCACTTTCCGACGCTGTGGCACAAACGAGACGAGACAATCCACCTTCATTCACCTGTCAGCTTCAGAGCAATCAAAGCGGCTGCTACGCTGCTGCGGTCCAGCCGCGTACAGACTCGGGGAGCTGTGTGTGCTGCGATGTTGTTGTTTTTTTTTGTTTGTTTGTTTTGTGTCCGTATGGAACGCGAAACTCAGATAACTTTACAGAAGAAATCTGCGTCAGAGCTTGCGATAAAATGCGACCCTGGTTTATTGAAACTAATGCATACTACTTTATCGTTGAAAGTGGTCCATACCAAATAAGATATATAGAAAATAAATCAATAAAACACGTTTCCGAATAAACTTACTTTTACGAAAGCATTTTCGTAAGTAAATGTAGGAAATCTGCACTATCAATAGTCTCAAATTCTGATATGTTGCTGTGTGGAACGTTCTACTCACTCGCGTAACTTTTCAGAGAGAAAATAGGGACACTTTGAGCGATCCCAGGAAGTTGTTTCATGAAGTAGAAAATATAATATATGGTTCTTTGCGAAGTATCCAAGGGGTACAATCTCAAAGCTGTAAATTCTTAATACATCTTACCTTCAATGTTAATTCAAGATAATTAGAAATATTACTAAAACGGTAATTCTTCAATTCTTTTAAATATCTGAAATCATTCGATTTTATCTTGCTTTTGAAGCGAGGCATTTATTTACACAAAAATATGGGAGATCAAACTGCGATTAAACATTCAGAAAAGCGCATTCGCAAGTTTCGACGTGTTCAATATACAAACAGTATACCAATGAAAATATTAAATATTCAAATATGAATGTAAATTCGAAATTAATTGAGTCATAATTGCAACTGATTAATACTGACTACCTTTCTGTTTTCAAAATCCAGAATCATACAACATAAAATAGAACATGTCTTTCTACAGAATATACATTTTTATTTTATTTGTACGCAGTATTGTAGAATAATATTTCCATTTATTGAAATTGTTCGTTTGAATATGAACCTTTGCAAAATAGTTACCGTGAATCAAGTAAGAATGGGATGGAGTGCATTACTAGTTCATACTTTGCAATATAGATTTCATATCACATTTTAGGAAAACAAAATTTCAATAGACTTCTAATGTTCCTATATCTATTGGCTATACATACCTTTAAAAAGTCAATAAACTGTACACACATAATTAATTGTTACTGAAATGGGCATGCGTTGACCGTGCTCCCTGTAGCGGTGAAAAAGGGCTAGGTCCAAAGAAAGGCAGCCGAGATTGCACAAATAATTTCTGAAAAAATATAACATTTCATATTATGCAAAAGCCAATTCGAAGAGCAGTTCGATTTGGTGGCGAGCTTGGCCGAGTGGTCAATGTTATGCAGCCTCGTGAGCAGACGAGCAGCCCGCAGACGACCGAGCAAGAGGCGGTTTGTCATCGACAAGCTCCACCAAAGCGCCGCCAGCTCTTGGTCACTGGGTGATGAGGGCGGTTACGGGCTGGGACGCATGGAGGAGTAGGAGGCGGCGCAAAGAGAAGGAGCGAATAAAGTGAGACAGATAGTGGTAACAGCAGACCGGATACGGTGAATGAAAAAATACGCGCGTGTGAGTGAGAGGAAGGAAAGGATACTAACATGGCCAACGACGGGTGGGGTCAGGCCGACCGAGAAGTCCCGGTGGAGGAGAGAACCCTGCGGACGGCGATAGACGCAGAGTCGATGCTGCAGGCGGGCAAAACGAAGGTGCATGCTGCTAGAGGCACAGGGGGTGTGGCAAGCGGCGCGCGAGGAGGCGGAGGCGCCGGCGAGTGGGCAGGCGGCGGCGTTCGCCGAGGCGAGGACGTGCAATGCACGCGGTCGAGGCCCGAGGGGAGGTGTCCGCAGCCAACATGGCCGCCGCTGAAGCATGCGCACTTTCGCACGCTATTACGCTGTTTGCACGCGGCGGCGGCGGCGGCGGTGGCTCAGCCAGCGGAAGTGACGGTGCAGGCGGTGCCGGAGGCGGCGGCGGCGTTTGTTGGTGTGGGGGCGTCTGGGAAGGCGGAGCATCGGCAGAGGCGGTGGTTGCAGGCCGTGGCGGCGGTGGAGGTGGCAACACTAGCCACGCCACGAGGGCGGTGCAGTTGCAGCGGAGAGGCGTTGAACGCGACACCAAGCAGTGGGAATCGCGCCCAGGGCAAACAGTGGTGGCAACGGCAGTGTCGTTAGTGGTGCGAGCCGCGGCGGCCACGGGTCGTGCGGGTGACGTGGAGAGCATCAACGGGCGGGGAGGGGGGCGGTGTCCAGTGGGCAGCTCAACGAAGAGAAGGAGGCGCCAACGATGGCAGAAGCGGCGGCGAAGTCGGCGGTTGCGGCAACGGTGGCGGTGGTCACGCTTCACATGCACCGACCCCCCTGGCGTTTGTGCGCCGCCGCCGCCGCCGCCGGCCAGCCCGCGCCCAGCCCCCTCCCCGGGGCACCCCTACCCTTTGGCGGCGCAGCGTGGCCGCAAGCCACACCCTGGCCGCCCCCGCCAGCCGTCAACCCCCGCCACCGGGCCGTGGCCGCGGGCGGCGCGCTGCCACCTGGCCGGCGCTGCCCCTCCCCTGCGCCCCGCCCGCCGCGTGCGCGCACGTGCATGTGTGGTGAGTAGCCGAGCGGCGGCGGCGGCGCGGCGGCGCCGCGGCGCGGAAGTTTGCGAACTGAGGCAGGCCCGGGCTCACGGAGCCCAGTGCACACTTGCGCGGGCCCCGCCTGCTCTATGCGCGCTCTGGCGACACACTTTATAGGCTACTTTTTCAATATTGGTTATGGTGTCCATTTACTAAAGCTAGTGTTATGTGCTAATTAAAATCTAAGGATAGGAAATGAACCGGTGCTCGTGTGATGAACTTAATGTATTAATTTTTGGGGGGACTGATGAATTCTTAACGTAGGTCAATAGAAGCTCTGGCAAGAAATAGTAGTTTATACACCTAATATTGGTTATGATGGTTGTCCATTCACTAAAACTAGACTTATTTACTAATTGAAATCTAAGGATGGAAAATGCTGCTCGTGTGATGAATTAAATTTAGGAACGTTCTTTAGGACGAATGGGGACGCTGACGAACGGTGTAACATGTACAAATGATGGGCGCTGATGAAATGGTCAGTGCTATATATACGAGTACGGCGACGACGGCGCAGAGTCTGATGTTATCCTATTTCGACTGGCTTTTTTATTGAGAAAATCCTTGGGAGATGGTACATTTGAATGGGTGAGTTTCAGTGGGTCATAATCCTCAATTCTGACCTGAAGGGATAGTCATAACCCAAACTTAGAAATGCTAACACTGACACAATAAATATTACACGTATGTCTAGATTGTTGACTAAAAGTAAAATAAAATTATTCATAGATTACTTGATGCAAGAGTAATGGGACGTGGTTTATAATACTGTTGATACAAACGATAAATAATTCTTTTCAAACTTAGACAAGTTGTATCTCAAAAATGTTGAGTAAAAACTGTATGTATGTGGATTATGATTATCTCCCGCTGAAGCCTTTATTTACTACACGGGTTTTTGTTACATGTTGTAACGAAAAATGTCATTTTCAACCCTTTATTGATGAAGTTATTAAGTAAAATATAATTATTAGATCTTGTTAATATGTGTTGTTTCAATATATTTCATTAATAATTTTCAACAAAAAGTATAATTTGATTAGAACTCTTTACGAATGTTTCTACGCAAATGTACGTACTTTCCATTGATTTTCAAAACAGGTTTGCTAGTTTGCTTCAAAACATTTATTTTCAAGATAATTAGGAAGAACCGATCGATTGGAATAGAAAGAATGTCAAAAATCAGGGTAATATGAAGAATGTGCGGAATACACATAACTGTTAAAACAAATTACGACAGTAAGAATACTCTCTAAGTATTTTAATTTGACAAAAATTAATTATAACTTTCAGGATAAGACTGAACTCACTAAGAGGAATTTCTTGTTCATACTTGTATAACACATTTATATATGAAAGTTGCAAAGAAAGTTTTCATTTCGATTACGACAATAAAATCTAATGCTAATTAAGGAGTCAAATATAATTCCCAAATTTATATTCTATCTCTTTTCAGATTTTTTAAAAAAATATCTAAAGGCTATATTTCATGACCAATCATATTTTAAATTTGTATTTAAAAACAAGAGACACCATTCTAATACACCACTATCATTATGAATTCAGAAATAGAAAACAAATGACAGATTAATTTCGATAAAGAAACTATTGTGCAAAGTACTACATTGGTTTTTCAGGCACCTGATGACAATCAGGTGCCTGAATATCGCGGTCGCGATATTAATGCGTAGAATGAGAGAGGAAGAAGGGTAACAGGAAGGAGTGTTTGGACTGAAGAGACGATGAAGGGCTGTCCGATATGAAGTAATTGACAATATAAAGATAGAAATAAGAATAATTACATAAAGGGAGGGATGCTTCTCCAAATCTAAAAAAAAACATGGTGAGTATTTACAAAAAACAACAAGCTCCCGAACACTAACACAAATATCTATTGAATGTGGAGTACAGGCGCACTGCATCATATACTATATATGATACATTATATACTATACTACTTGTTTTCTTAGATATGCTCGCATTCTTAGTGTTCTAAATTCGTGTCCTGTGGATTCTCATATAACGGTTCACTATGAAAGTGGAAATTGCAATATTCAAGAGCAAATTTCAAAAGTGACATTTCTCCATTTCTGTTTCTTTACTAGTTTTACGTATAAAAATATTCTTAAGACGCTTCTTCACCTTGCTGCCAAATATTGTGTTAAAATGGGGTTTCTCCTACGATTTTTTTATTAATTGAGAAAAATAGTAAAAACTCTATGTGCAAGTCCAGAAACAAAATAAAAGGTAATCTCATCGTAAATGTTATCCAAACTATGTTAGATCTAATGTTGCACTACAAGAGCGAATTTGAATATTTCCTCTACCTCAAAACTTTTCTTGGAGATACTTCACTTTGCAAAGAGGCTCTTCAATTATGCGCGGGGGCAATCGTAAGCACTGTTGCAAGTTGTGTGTAGAATTGTAGTGTCTGTTAAGAGCTGTTTTCTTGCAATTGTTTATTTCACTGACACTACAGCAATACTCACGCCAGTTAATCCGTAAACTCATAAAGATGGGAAAAGGAAAACGAAACGGTTTATTATTTTCAATTTCAACCACAAGAAATTACGAAGGTGATCCTAAATTTTTAATTTAATTATTGTAGAATAAATATATTTTTAAACAGCTTATGTTTAAAACTGATCAATTAATCAACTAATGTCACTGGACTGCCTCTGACCGAGAATTTCGAGAGTTTAAGTCCCGACCATGGTTTGTGGCACTAGCTAGATAGCTCAACCAGACTGGAGAACAATTCTATTGGCCGGCTACTCTGCTTGTTTGTTTCCCATGGTTTCTCCCATCAGTGTCAGACGAATGCCGGAGCAGTACCCTAACAAAGGGGTCACAGACCGCGAGCTATCTTTCCTTCCTCTTCCTTGTCCTTTTCACACCTTATTGCACACTCTTATACTACTTACATGCACTGCACTACCAGCTTTTAAGAGACCAATCGGAACTCAAAGCTTGTCCTGCTGGAGCGTTGAACTGCTGGTTTCCTATCCATTTATCTAAATGGATAGGAAAAAACTGCAAGCTGACGCGTAGGTCGGCGCCGGTTCTCATGATTCAGCGGGTGAAGAACACTACCACCACCAGCACCTGTGATAATAAAAACATGCACTACACTTATTGGACTAACGACCATAGTCATTCTCGCGCTCAGAAACTCCAAATAATCAATCAACTGAGCACAGCTGATATTGTCATCGCAATCATTAACAAATAATAGGTAAGTTCGCTGGTCTGAAGTATGAAGGAGAAGAAAAGGAATGTGAACATTTCCCCACGTGTCACTAGATATAATGCGACAATTAAACAACAGAACGTTGGCAAAAGGCGCTAGATTAAAAAAGAAGGAAGAAAAATAAGGTGGGAGGGAAGAAACTTAAACACTCCAGAGCTCACCTTACGGAAACATTTGCTATAGACAAAATCATACTCCATTTTCTTGTCTAAATCCTCAACAAAAAACTTACAAAATAAATTCCTTCAGAAAAGTTCCTTACATTTCTGAGAAAAACAAAATACATTTGTTAACAAATCTAGTCGTGGGGTACAATAAGTTTATTTGACCTTTGAGGAAAAAAGAAAAACCCTTCTAAATATCTGATGCGTCATCCAAACTTGCGAGGATATTGACGATAATATGACCCGACAATCATTAATGACATTGAAATCGATAATATAATGAACTGTCAAGTAACCAAATGGGTTGTGCTGGATGTGAAGAATTTGAAAAAGTTAAGGAATCATGGAACATATGTGTAGTTTCTTCTTCCTGGAATCATGGCGAGTGCACGAGAGAAGAAACCCCTGAGTGATTTTCATTTGATGCTGAAATTTTTTATTTTTTATTTTATTTACCCCTCAGGGTGAGTAATTGCGTGTAATTGTAGACTTCAAAAATTTAGGTTTTCACAGATTTATATTTATTAAGGAAAAATTTATTTTAACTTACTAAAGAGAAATAATGAAGATCTCCTAAGAAATCATGGCTTGAAATATATATTAAACGTTCACTATAAGACAAATCCTTACTTAAGTGGATTCAATACACCGCCTTTCCCTATACGAGAAATATAGAGTCAACAATTCTTGAAAACAACGCAGAATACACTCTTACGATAACCGATTTTGAGAACTGAAAAGATTATTGCGTCTCCCTCAAGACAATGTTTGAATTTTGCATTACATAGGTACAAATCTTAAGAAGAATGAACTAGTCATCTAAGATGAATCATCTAGTATGTCTTGGCGCAGAGTGAAGTCGCTCGCTTTTGACTAAGGAGGTCCGGGTTCGATTCCCATCGAATGTCATGTAAAATGTGTTCCAAAAAAACGAGCTTGGCGGCTTCACAAGGCTAGTCCAACCCCTGTGAAGTGTTCTAAACCCTACCCCTACCCCTGGCCTTAGTCCTTCCCAATTCTGGCCGCTGGGTAGTGACGCAGGAGCGTGTGGTGGGAGGCGCGTACGCGGAGATGCTACCTCGCGGTTCTCGTGACAACAGACTGCGACGAGACGTGACGGACATAATAAATGTACCGTAAAGGTGGATTAATCTAAATATTCAGAATATACGTATAAAATATCGGAGGATTACGCGTTGCGTCGTGAGTTGACGCAACAAAATGTAAAAAATATCTTAAGATAATTCATTGCTTTTTATCAATAGCAAGTGAATATTTTCTGGAAAATATTTGATATAATGAAGATTTACTAAATAGATGATTATTGATTAAACTGTAAATATACATTTTAATGCAATTCAAACCTCTATATTATTCTGCACTCTAATAATGTTGTATTATTAATTTAATGAATAAAACAAGTTATAAGGAATGGTTTACTAACCATTCTTCTTGTAATATAAACTTTATATTCCATTAGAAAATTCCATCCTTACTCTTAAAATTCAAACAAGTAGGTTGTATTGATTCCATTTAATACAGCATAATATTTTGTGTTTAACATGCAGGAAAATGGGCGCCTTAAATTAAGAGAAATGTTTTTATAGCTCTCATTTTAATATTTTTTCACGATGTTTTAATAAATCTTCTAAAGAACGATTTTTTAAAGACTCTGCCTAACAACACAAGGTTATCGTGAATTACATTGAATCACATTCATGTAACATATATTTCCAACAAAATCTACGGCCATACCAATTCTAGAAAGTTACGATCATTAGCTATTCTTATACCATCTGTTTGAAATAATTTATACTTCTTTTGAGGCGTTATTTCCAGGTTCAAAATATTTCTGAAATCCTTTTGAAGTGATGTATTCTGCAAATCGTGAATGGAACCCAGACGTACAACGGTTTTCATTTTTGTAAAGCTATCGTATTTATACAAATCGTCAGGAATTTGCAGATGATAATATTTTACACACTATATTAATCACCATACTATTTTCTAGATTGTAGATGTCCATCATTGGTTCTCTTCCTTTACCGTTAATCTTCTAGAAGTAAAAGTAAGGATCAATTTCAATCTCTGGATTTCATCGCAAACTGAAGAATAGGGTAGTAGGCGTTAAGAGGTCGAATTTAGGTTTGACCATCGGTATTTCTGATAAATCAAGAGTCAGTCAGTGCAACCGCTCACGAAAGAACGAAACCGAACCATTTCCTTTAGGACTAAAAACAAACGAGATACGAACATCTCCCTGAACTGCAAAATTATGATTAAGAATGGCTAGGAAACGTGCTTTTTGGCGGACTGGAAAGAATGTAAGAAGGGCTACAAGAATTGGGCGTGCGTTGCCACTCCCAGAAACCGCGCAAAGAACTTGTTATTTCACGACTGGGATGCCAGCAATAAAGAATCACTCCGTCCCAGCAGGTGCACGACTATCCAGCTCTGAGGAGATGGCCGAGAGCCAAGAAATTCGTGACAATTTACAAGAGACTGCATGCCACAAACAGATGGTCACATGCAGCTTCACAAGCTTAGTCTGTCCTACCTATGTAAATTTTATGAAGATAACAATGGCAACGGACCTCAAACCTACGAATTTCATTAGCTTTGTTAGCATTAAGCCGTTTTATCTATCTCACTGCATTTTTGCTTTTCAGATGGTAGAAAACTTGTTAGTCAGCATACCACTACTAGATAAGTTACATCTACTTATTTTCTCCATTTGCAATTTTCTCTCCAAATGATAATTCCATGGATCTCTACCATTAGTACATATCTGTACTCTCTAAATGTCTTCTTTTAATTTAGCCTCAAATTACATGACTCGAGAATCTATTCGTCTTGCCAATTATATCCCTTTCCAATTGTCCGAAACATTCTATTACCGATTGGAAGTCCTCCAAATATTGTACGACTTGGCTCTTCTTTTCTTAATGGTGGTATTTATACATTATGCGGCCCTTGCATTGTTAAAACATTTCAAAGGTTCACTTCTTTCTCAACGTTCTGTGCCGAGAGGTCGCATCACCAATTCAATTGTCATAATGGCGGTACCTTTCGAACCATTGTTAGCAGTTAATTACTTCTTATACTTCAGAGTTCAGAGAACGCTTTGTCTACTATGCATGCGGAGAATTTGCGACGGAACTTTGCGTGCTTTACAACATAGCTTGAAAGGCGGTTTTGCCACGCACAAATAATTGAGAATAGTACTGCAACACTTCGAAAAGAAAACATTTTAAATGTTGATGCAAATAGCTTTTTTGTAAATTATCTACAGAAACAGAAAAAGACACATAGGTAGATACCCTAATGGTACTTGAAATAAATTTCGATTCATTCAATGGGTATGTGAGCATTTTTCATGGATATTGAAAGCAAGAAAGAAAGAAAGAAAGAAAAAAAGAAAGAAAGAAAGAAAGAAAGAAAGAAAGAAAGAAAGAAAGAAAGAAAGAAAGAATCAAACATTTAAAAAATCCAAATAATTTTATTTTAAAACAATTACGACTAATATTTTAAATATAAAATTGTCAAAAACCATAATTTGAAGAGGATAATCCATAGACATTGAGTTCAAAATATATGTTAGTGATTCAGAAGACCACAATCTTATTGTGCAACGCAAACGCCCAATATAAAAACCGATGTCCCAATACTTGATAAAATAACGTCAAAGAAAAGAGAGAAGATTGCGCGAGGACAGCAATGTGATAGACAAAATCATGGCGGAGATATAGATATTGGGTTCGTCACCAGGACCGTTGCTCACCATAATTCATCGAATACATTCCACTTATTTTGTTTTTGTAAATTAGCCTCATCAGGGTTCAGAGAGAAGGTATGGTATGGGGTGGAACGAACAGGTGAATTATTATTCGCGGAGATCTCATGCGATCTATCCCTTTTCACTGTTCGAGAAACAAAAGGTGTGTGCCACGGAGAATATGACGCATTAGAATTATTCATAGTTTTCTTTTGTCGTTATTCGGAAGCGCGTTTTCTCTCACGATACCACTCACATTAAAATAAAACTTAATACATTGAACATGGCAGCGGTGAGATATATCTATTATCTCATTCTTCTTTCATTTGAAATCCTCGGTACAAAAGTTCTGAGCAACATATACCATGCGTAATGTGTTTTTTTTTTGGCGTTCTTTTAGCACATTAGCATTTTAAGCAAAAGTATCTAAGGATGATTCGATTCATATCATCATGGAAATATATTATTTTAATATCAAGACGAAGCATAAGAACATGCACAATAGCACACTGATTAATATGCCCATTCACAGCTGGGCAGATGCTCAAACGTTATGATCGATGAGTCGATGAGAGACGCTGTCAAGGACATCACACTACAGTGGATATGGCGATTTCTTATTTAAGAGCTTAAATGTTTGAAGGTGTCATCTAGCCAATACAAAGAACTTAGAAAAAATTCTTTATCCATTTATCTTCCGGCTAGAATTCGATTCAGTTCTTGAATCAGGATTCAAGTCTGAAGTGTTTGGACGATTTTGCGTACGCCAGTCAACAAAAAGATTATAGTAAAAAAATTCTACATGGACATAAGGATATCGAGAGAAACGCAGCTGGTAACTGGTGAAAATGTAAGTTACAGTGATATCCAAAAGAGGTTACAAACGCAATGACGCTCACTAAGTAAAATATAAATTAAGTTAAGAGACATTCTCTATTTCTTTTGCTCTTTCTCATTGAAAGAAATTTTATTTTAATTTCTTGTTTAAAAATAATATTTTTCGACATTATATTCGACATCTCTAATCTGAATTAGACAGACAAATCCGCAAAAACGTTTGTATAATCTGAAAACCACATGTTTCAAAAGTTGACAATGTTTACACTTGTAAATACGGCACAGTAAAAAGATCGAATTGTCTGTAGCTAAAAGAAAGGTACGTACCAAAACCCTGAAATACATTTTTGACGAAACCACGAAATTATAAATTTATTTTATAAAACATGGAATGAATTCGTCAAATCCTAATATGCCCTCGACGATTCGAAACGGAAGAACGGTTCTCTTTGCGGATGATACGAACATCCTTTGCAATAAAGAAACCGTAAATAGTACAATATCAGATGTTTCAAATTGGTTCCGAAATAACAAATTAATAGTAAACGAAAAGAAAACGGTTTTAATGCAGTTTTCCATTTCAAATAAACAATTCTGTGCTCCATTGAAAATGAACAGTGTACCATTGACTCATGTTAATGCAACAAAATTTTTAGGTCTCTTAATTCAGTCAAACCTTAAATGGAAAGTCCATTTAAATGAATTGAACACAAAATTAAGTTCATTATGCCACGCGTTCAGAATTCTTGCAAATTCAGTCAGCCTTCATACTGCTCGTTGTGTATACTTCGCGAATGTTCATTCCCGCCTGAGATATGGCATAATATTCTGGGGAAATATATCTTATAGCTCCCAGACTTTTAGATTACAAAAACGAATTGTACGAATAATAACCAAATACCACCCACGTGATTCATGTAAGCCTCTCTTCATTAATCTAGGAATTCTACCATTACCGTGTCTGTTTATTTACGAATCAGTGGTTTTTGTAAAAAATGACTTGCTTAAGGGCGGAATATATTTTCATAAAATGCCGATGTCTATTACTATAACACTCGACGTAGAAATCATATTCATCAGGTGACAGTATCAACAGCTCATTACAAAAAATTCACATACAATACATGTACATTATTTTACAACACTTTGCCAGATGACATTAAACGATTAAATTCAATAGAAAAGTTTAAATCACAAGTGAAATCGTTTCTGCTGCATAACTGTTTCTATACAATTAGAGACTATACTGAGCATCACAAGAAAAATAACATTAATTTTAACAATGATACATAATGCATTAATTACCATTTGGACTGTATAAATGAGTATAAACAACCTGTAACAACTATTGTACTACAGCTTCCGGGTCAATGACCCCCATCTCGATCAGGTTTTTCGTCCAGTTTCCCTGATCCATTGAGCAAATGCTGAGATGGCCCCTTGTTTTTGCTTCTGGACATAAATGTAACTTCATTTTCTGTGCACGTCTTCTAGAATTCAGTGGGAAATACAATTATTCAAATATCGTTTCCACGTTGTCGCGGCAGGAAGTAATAAGAGCCAAAATTTATTGCTTATTTATCCTTGAAAATAGATTTTATTACATGGGAGTTTTTTGTTTTTTTCTCCATTTCAAAATTCAAAATTTATTGCTTATTTATCCTTGAAAATCGATTTTATTACATGGGAGTTTTTTGTTTTTTTCTCCCTTTCAAAATTCAAAATTTATTGCTTATTTATCCTTGAAAATCGATTTTATTACATGGGAGTTTTTTTGTTTTTGTTTTTCTCCCTTTCAAAATTCAAAACTTAAGTAGTATATGATTTAGTGTAGGGATCACAGAATTTTGAAAATGTGCACACAATTCACTTTTCCCCATAGCCCGTCATACGCAGTTTTTAACTGTTTTTTGACGTAAATAAATAAATAAAATCCTTCATGACAATTTCCAAGAAAACGAAGTAAGCGGTGGTGGAGTCGCCCGATTGCATCTCGCTGTCAGTTTTCCCTCACAACCGCTTCCACTTCCTCCCCTTTCAGTTTTGGCTAACAGAGAAGGCACAGACCGGTCGGTATTTCGGGAGGGGAAAGAAGGAAACAATATATCACAGTTTCCAATCATGAATAGCGCAAATATATGTCATCTCACCATTTAAGAGAATACCTCGAAAAGATGTGAACTTGGCAGAATAGGAACTGGGTCTCGCTAAAATATAATTATTTTAATTTTCCAAATTTTTATGGAAGACTTCTTCCTTGGAGCAGACGACTGTGTACGAAGAAATGAGTTTCAATAAATTATTAATATTCAATGCAGTTTATTTCGAAAATTAAAAGCTTTCCTTACTCTTTCTATGTGACCAATATAAAGCAAGATTAAGACAAAATGAACGTGAAAAGAAGCATTAGTGCAGAGAGCGATCTTGGAAGCTCTGAGCTCTTCCTTGTACGCAGGAGGAAAACCGAGCGAGATTGAAGTGGCCTGTGCCTTTTTGGGATGGCATGCAAGAGGCTTACGAAAGGTTGAATGCGAAATGCAATCGGGAGACATCGGAGTGAAGCGAGCGGCATCGGGCGTGTGGCATGAGTGAGTAAGTATTGATTCCGAGAGCGTCAGTTATCGAGATCATTAGTCCCATAAGTGCATCGCACGCTATACACAGGGAGGTGGGGGTGTTCATCCTCTGCTAGAACGTGATCGGACGTCGACCTGCACGTCGGTTGGGAGTTTCCCCTTTCCAGGTATATATACTCAGCGGGGCATCGTCCCAGCGGGGACATGGTCTAAGCTCCTGACAGGAGAGGCCGTAAGTGTAAGCGTGAATGAAAGGGGTAGTGCGAGTGTGTGTGTGTGTGTGTGTGTGTGTGTGTGTGTGTGTGTGTGCGTGCGCGCGCGTGTGTGTGAGTGTGCATGTGTGTAAAGCCAATTTTCCATGGCATTTTTTCTCTTCATTTTACATTGGCGCAGAAAAATGAGGGATCAGACAGGATGTAATTTGTAGCGGAAAATTACGCATGCTTGTATAGATTCCATCCAGTCTGATCGCGCTCTTGCCGGCACTTTTTCTCCTTTGCTATGCGTATGGTGCGATTTCTTCCTTTTGTGCCGTTTTGAGAACGTTGTGTTGAATTGTAATTTGAAGTGATTAGTAGGGTGAGAAGTAAAACATGTATTGTGATCTAAGGTCTCGTTCCATGCTCAGTCCTAAAATAACCGAATTAAATTTGTTATCATAGATAATAAATCATAAATTTGTTATCAATATTCAACTATATGATCATCAGCACTATTTACGGCGTCCAGAAGAAATATTTACATGATAATTACTTGCAGAAAACAAAATGACCGTGTAAAACTCCTGCTCTCGATCATCCAGTTTCTATACCAAAATAGTACAAGTGGCTTAAATGTTTGAAATTCTTAACGATTTAGAATTCTCTATTTCTTATCACTCACTTACCACTATGTATTTTCATCACTATGTATGTCCCGTAAGGCATTAGTACTAAGGTGTAGAAATGATCGTCCTTTTTCCATCCGTTTTCTGTGCAGAAAGATAGTGAAAAAATGACCATGTAAAACGGCTTAAGGGGAGAGGAGCAGTAATGTAGAGGGAGAAAAAATCGCACGCGGTCTGTGACCCGTTTGTTAGAGTAATTCTCCGATATTCGCCTTATATTGATCTGAGAAAACTACCGACTGGACCAGTCGGCGCTAGAATTCTTCTGCAATCAGTGGATGAATTCTTCCTAGCTTTGGAGCTACTCTCCAAACTCCACCGCCTCGGGACTAGAACTTTGCTGCCTCTCGACCAAGGATGATGCACAGGCAACGGTGTTACCGCTGAGCTATCACCGCCATTACGGAGTATTCGTTGGCGACGCGGCGGAGGTAGGCGTGCGTTTGAAAACTGTTGGCGCCGCCGGCTAGTGGCCTGGGCAACTGGGCGGTCCCGCGCCCCCCCTCGATCTTCCATTTTTTTTCTTTGCGCTTGCCTGAGAGTGAACGGGTCCCCTGGCGCACAATGCTCCTCCGTCTGACCAAAGGAACTATTTGTGTAGCAAAATTAAACGCATTTACGAAAGGCCTTTGCCCTCGCCCGGGCTGAGGCCACCGCAGGGGTCGCCGGTTGCGAATGGCGCGGCGCCACGCCGCACGCCTCATCCCTCTTGAATTGAAAGCGGTGCCCCGCCTCACCCTTCCTCTCCCCACCCCTCCTAGTCGCTCCTCGCACAAACCTCCTCTCCCTTCCCCGCCTCTCCTCGCCGACCCAACTGCGCCCCCCCCCGTTTTGTCACCCCACCCCACCGCGCCCACTTTTCCCATCACAACCCGCCCAGCACTCCCCTCTCCACGCATCTTGCCCACCTAACTTCGCCCCTGCCCGCACCGCCCTTCACCACATCTCCCCGCCATTCCCTGCCCTGCCCCACTCCACTCCATCTCCTCCCCGCCACATTCATCACCATTCAACCTATAACTGCATGTTTCGCGCTCCGCTTCTTATGATCGATTGATTGATTGATTGATTGCTAGTGATTCCGGGCGCGTCAACTACTAAGGGCATTATTTCCATAAGTGTAGTGCATGTTTTGCTCGGGAGGTGGCAGTGATCTTGCACCGCTGGATGGTGAGTTCCGGCGCCGACCTACCGTCGGATAGCGAGGTTTTCCACAACTAGGTATCTCTCATCAGTGGGACATCACCCCAGCCGGGGCAAGCTCCAAGCTCCCGACCGGTCACCCGGCATGTGTGTTAGTGTAGTGCATGTAAGTGTAAGTGTGTAAGGGGTAGTATAGGACAATGAATGACAAGGAAAGATCGCGCGCAGTCCGTGGCCTGTTTGGTCTGATACTGCTTCAACCTTCACCTGGTGTTGATCGAAGAAACAACGGAAAACTACCGATCAGACCTGCCGGGCGCTAGATATCTCCAGACAGCAACAGAATTTGACCTACCTATTTGGCTGGTATCGAAAATCCTGTCACTGTTGGGACTCGAACCCCAGGGCCTCCTGGTCACAGGCAATGCACTGACATCAGGCAATCAACTGAGCCACCTCTCCCTGTTCGCTTCTCATCCAGTTGCATCTGCCTGCCCACTTCTCTCCGACCCACTCCGCACCATCACGCCTCACAATACTTTCCACGGTCCGACAGGCCCGCAACATACTCCTGACCTCGTCAAGCCCCTCCACTTGGCGCAATCTTCACTCCACATATTTCCCCGCCGAGTCCTGCACATCTCTGACACGCCAGGTGGTATCTCCTTGTCGTGCTCCGTAGATCTCCGTCATCTCCCTCATATCTCCGCCATTCTCCCGCATATATTCGCAGTATCTCCTAGACATGAACTGCATCCTGCAACGCTCCTTCCCGACAGGGCTATTCCCGCTCGCAATGCCACTGCTGAGAGTTCACGCGAAAGGCCACGATATCAATATCTTTCATGGAAAATATTTGTTCTTTGCAATTTATTTACAAATTGGTTAAGGTAAAAGGTTTGCGGAGCAAAGTATCAAGAGCAGAAAAGAAAGAAGGAAAGGAACGACGGAGAAAAGAAAGAGATAAAGAGGAGAAGAACATCAGATAGGAGACGATGTACCTGAAAGATTTTGTCTCTTCAATAAGAAGTAGTGAGGTGAGAAGAAGATAGATGGTGAAGAAGGTGATAAGAAGTAGTAATGGGTGAGCTCAATCATTTCAATCAATGTCTAATATTTAACAACTTTTAATAATATTTTCTTAAAACAGAAACGTCACGGAAAGGGAATAAGGGAAGAATAAAGGAAATAATCAAGATCGACCTGTTAGCAAACCTAAAGAACGATGATGGGAAAAAGAGCAAAAAATATCATTTTCACCCCGTTCTTGCCCTTGAGTTTAGAGGTCTTTCGCAGGCTACGCAAGACGAAGGACGGAACAAGCAGTTTCAGCTTGGCGGGGCAGGGAGTGCGAGCGTGGCAAGAAGGGGAGTTTGGGGATGACAGGGCGAAGTGTTTGGGCGTGGTGTGGCGGGGAGTCTGAGCGTGGTGGCGTAGAGTTCTGGTGTGGCGGGGAGAGGAGATTTGCATGTAGAGGGGCGGCGACTGTGAAGGACCCACAGCGAGTATGAGCGTGCCGGGCAGCGTGGATGTGCGGGACACTACCGGGGTAGTGTGAGCAAGGCGGGATGAGGCGTTCGACGGGGGTGACTATGATCCAAACGGAGCGTGCAGTATCGGCTGTTGCAGGTACTATTACTATGGGGCGAGGGTTCCGGGAGAGGGAGTATGGACGTGAGTGGTGCGGACGAAGCGGGATGAGGAGCATAGCCACGGCGGGACTAGGTGTTTGAGCGTGGCGGGCCGCGAGGAGAGGGCGTGGCACAGGCGTGCGGGCAGAGTGGGGCCGTGGATGGGCTCCGTAGAACCGCAGAGCGGAGCGGTGTTCGCAGGGCAGGCAAGCCGAGACAAGGGGCGCATCGTGGCACTGCGGCATGGCGGCGTGTGGTGGGTTGTGGCAGGCCACGTGGGGGTCTGGCGGGCTGTGGCGGGGCGGGGCGTCGTGGTACGTGACGGCGCGTGACGGGCTGTGGCGGGGTGTGACGGGGCGTGATGGGGCGGGACGCGGCGTGGTGGCGCGTGGCGACGGAGTGTGGCGGAGTGTGGTGGCGCGTGGCGGCGTGGCGAGGCGCGGTACACGTAACGGGACCATGAACGGTGGCAAGGGATGCGGCCGGCAATGGGTGATGGGCGATCCCGTTGCTCTCTATTCCATTCACCCGCTCTCCGCTGCAGTCTGCAACCACAAGTGCAGTGGTTAGCGGCTATAGCGCGCCTTCCCCGCTGCACGCACACGATATGTCTTCTCGGAGTGCGACGGGAGTAAAATGCATGCGCAAATTGGAAAGACGCTTTTGCTACTTGTCGCCTATGCGATACGCTGTACACAATGTCTCCTAACCGTATACTACGTAATACTAACTCAATATTTTTCTACGCTACATTTCTCGACCACGGACGGGTAAATAAAAACTATGTTCTAGTTGACCATCCGTTTAGGAATGTATTATTACTTTCTCTAGAATGAAAGCAGAAAGACAAAATGTTAAATTTACACTTGAATTAATTAAATAAATTCATTCACACCATAAAACGATGTGGTTGCTCGACTGATGAATCAATAGTAAAGAGAAAGAATTTCTGAAAAACTTTCTAACGTTTGTATTCTAAAATCATGATAAGAGGGGCAGCTATCCCTAAGCTAAGACTTTGAAGATAACTGTGCTTGGAGTCTACCTCTTAAAACATTTCTGTCCTTGGTTCGGCTGTACATTCATTTGATTTTAACACGGTTCGCGATTTAAACCCTGCTTTTTCACTCACACTATCATATTAGAAGAGTCTGGGAAGAGCGAAAAGTATGATGATGCGGTAGATGGAAGGTAAGGCGGAATAACCCTTGCAGATCCGCTGTAAAGTCGAAAAATATGGATGTAATCATTTATGATTCTAGGTAATCTGATAGCACAGAAGGATTCCATATTATATACCTACTGACTTTTTTGAGCATACATCAAAATTAAATGAATTACTTCCTTGTTGGTGTGGATCATTGTCTTTTTGTAGTCCGCAATGGGTTCAAGGACGGTGGAGAAGGTATATCAGTCAATGATGCAATGTATAACCAGTGGCATAGCGTTCGCGGACGCTATAATACTAAGCATCCCCATATAAAATATTAATCAAAGAGCACTAAATATTTAATTGAAAATATTATGAGACGACCGTTAATTTTTCTATTAGTTATAAGTGATTTCGTATGATTGAATTCTGGGCTTCGCTCCAAGCTGGCCTATCAGTGGTTAGATACTGGTATGGTATGATATAGCATCTGCCGACAGTGCGATGTATAACGACGCATGTGCAGTCAACGACTCCCATCATTCCTGTTATTGCGATTTCTACTTTTCATACGCCAGCATATTGTCAGAAGCGACACTGTGAAAGTTGCATGTTTGGTCACGAGAGTGCAGCACGCTCGATATGGTCAATGTGTTTCTCTCTCGTTCGGAATTTCCTGCTTGGTCATATGTGAAACACGGAGCAGTTGAATTAACGCTTCCAGACTACATAATAAATATTTTAAAAGTTGAATTCTCTCTTTAATATGGTATATTTTATCTCCATCTGAAATGTATTTATTTAGAAGGGATGTTTTCATTCATGAGTTAGAATTAGAGTTAAGCTATTTTAAAATTTGCTGACGAGAAGTTGGCAGTATTGGGTATAAAAAGCAATTGAGGTAAATACTACTCCGAAACCGTGGAAGTAAATAAGAGTGTGTCTGTATTGTGTTACATTCGTGTGCTAAATTAATTTGTAGTTACTTGTGAAGACGATAATCTGAAGAATGTAAAAATTCCAGATCACAAATTACTCGAATTCCTTCGGTCGATACCAGTTGATATCTTATCATATTAATCATAGAGTTTAAAACAATTTAAAACTATTTATCATAACATCATAGTAGTCATGTTTTTCAGTAACATTCACGTTTCGTATTTCACTCTTAATCCAACTTCAGGTCACTTAAAACCATACAACAACTATTCAAACTCTTAATTGAATATTAGCCATAAAATAGTTAGGTTGTCTTGTACAACTTGTAAATCGTTTTATTATAAGTAAATCCATATTTTTCTATCTTTCTTTTTGAGAGATGGGTCTTCCTTGGTCCCTTGCTGTCGTATGAATATCAACTGCATCGAATGTAGCGACGCATGTTTCAGTCGATAGGAGCATTATGAGAATAGGTTGAAAAACACAATAAAATATTTGCCGTTTCCCGTCAATAGCCAAACTGCTTAATTGTTTTTGGATTTTCTCCAGTTTCTGGGTATCTAATCGTAGACACCTTTCACATGCCTGCAGGTTGCATAGTTTTCTTCCAATTTGTGCATTCATTGAAAATAATACAGATTACTTTTATTATTTTATTTTTGTTATGCTATATTTTTTGTCACCTGAAAATGAATTAAAAAATTAAATACGGAATGTTGCTGAAAAAAGATACGAATATAATTAAAAACATGAATATTTTAAACACAGTGTCTGAAGTTTTATTGACTGTCAAAGTTTCAGGGGAAGAATATTAGAAAAAACAACGAGCACATTATATGGTTCAACCGCCGTTACAACGGCACCGCCGAAGTACGAGGGCATTTCGTCTTTGAACAGTTTTTCTTTCAAATTATTTTGATAACACAGTTCTCCAAGTAGAAGATAAATGCAACATAACACTTATTCTCAGTGTGCTTTTTTGAACTATTCTTCTTTCATGAATCTGTTCTGTGAGAAATTTCGTTGGAATGCTTATCGCCTGATTTCTGCTTTCCCGATATCTTTCGGGAGAATGCTTCGGAGCAATGGCTTAGTATGTGGGAATGAAAGGACTGTTGTAACACCCGTTCTACGGTTGGATCATATATTATAGAGCGTATGTTCACAGAAACAAGTTTTTCCCTATTAAGGCCGAGGGATTCAGAATTTGTCTCAAATGTTTCTATCGGAACGATGAACGTACATCAATTAGCATGCAATGTCAAGGCCGGTTAGTATTTTGTTTTAACACAGCACGTCATCTTGCAACCTCCCTTCTACATGTTGATTATTCCTGCGTCCTTCGGCCCAGCATTGCCTCCAACCCAACTCACACCAATTCCACCACCATACACCAACATCATCCTCCATTACCATCTTTCAGCACCATCCTTCATTATCAACCTCCACTACCTTACTCCACGGCCTTCCTCCAAAATCATCTCCCACCATTCATCACTGCTTCACCCTGTACTACCCTCCATCACTCTGCATCACCCTGTACTACCCTCCATCACTCTGCATCACCATGTAATAACCTCCATCACACCCCACCACCCAGCGTCTCGGGGCGGCAGGATTTTCGACACTAGCTTTTCAGCTAGGTCGAATTCAGTCGCTGTCTGGAGGAGAATTCTAGCGGCCGGCTGCTCTGATCGGTAGTTTTCCGTGGTTTCTCCGATCAACACCAGGCGAATGCCGGAGCAGAACCCTAACAAACGGGCCACGGACCGCGCGCGATCTTTCCTTCCTCTTCCTTGTTCTATCCTCTCCCCTTACACACACACTTACACTAACATGCACAACACTACCACATATTCCGGGAGACCGGTCGGGAGCTTAGAGCTTGTCCCGGCTGGGGCGGTGCCCCGCTGGTGGGAGAGTCCTGGTTAGGGGGAAACCCCTCTAGCCGACGGTAGGTCGGCGCCGGATCTCACCATCCAGCGGGGGAAGATCACCGCCATCTCCCGAGAAAAAGAACATGCACTACTCTAACGGGACTAATGATCAAAGCAGTTGACGCGCCGGGAAACACGAAAAAATCAATCAATTAAAACCAGCGTCTTGATTTGGCGCCTACCCTAACATTCGATGTAGTGGATTGCTGACTTCACAATCACCTCCTCCTCAGACGCGGTCGCCTAGGTCGCCGCGCCGCCAACGTCACCGTCGCCACCGCCTTCGTCGCCGCTGCCGCTCGCCCGCCCAGGTCGCTGGCTGGGTCGGGGGGGGGGAGCCGTCCTCCCACGCCTCTGCGCGGAGACGCGGCCGCGCCCGCGCGTTTTTGCGTGTGGCCCAGGCGGCCGGCCCGGTCGCCCGCCCGGAAGCGATCCTGGTTACGTAAGGCCGCCAATAATGGGTTATTTATGCGACTAGGTGCGATGTGGTTAGACGCAGGGACACGTTGAGCGTTCGACCCCTCTCCCCTCCCCATTTTCCTCCTCCTCTTCCTCCTCCATCTCCTCGGGCGAAGAGCGAAAAAGAGTGTCATGGGCGTGGATGCGAAGTCACTGAAGCCCTGTTGTGTTATTAGATATCAAAAGGATTGGGATCCGCACGATAAACACTGGGGTGGTTGTTGACCGATAGATCATAATAAATACCTTGTAGGAAAGTTCATGATTCTAGTTTTGATATTTCGACACCCTACACTTATGAAATGCCGTTTGTCTTTTTCACCAGTTGACCAATGGTTGACCTATAGGTATATTTGAGTATCAGATTCAAAGGAGTAATACAGAACAGACGATCACTTCACGAATGTCCAAATATTGCATAAGGGATTGAGCAGCGAATACTCTCAGATTTAAACAAACAAACCATAGGACACAGCATCATGAAAAAATCTCAAGTAACCTACTGTACGGAAATAAGATTTTTTCGCAGATCCTAATAATATAAAACTTTCGGGTGAAGAGAGTGCAGAACCACCCTCCCATGCGCTTCGCTCATGCCCCGCGGTACCATTTTAATCCTAATACTTATTTGGAGTATTTGGCATTCCTTACGGGACACATCTGGACTGTTCTCAACATAGGATTTCAAATACAATGTCTATTGAATCATTCTGTGCCATTATTATTATTATTATTATTATTATTATTATTATTATTATTATTATTATTATTATTATTAGTGTTGTTGTTGTTGTTGTTTCAGCTGCAAAAATCATGACTTGCGTTAGGTGCCGATTAAACATGAAAACACCTCCATGTTGCATCTCCCAACAAACCACCTTGAGGTTGTATTCCTTTAAAAACTGTAAAAAAAGAAAGTGATACAAGTATATGAGGAATAAGTAAACTCTGCGCACGTTTTCTTGAGGTCCAGAATTGCTACCCATCTCTTTTGCTATACTCGTACAAAGTTGAATTGTAAATAAAGGTACCAGCGAGAATGATTGACAACATTTGTAAAGTAGAAACTTTCACTCTCAAGTAATAGAAAATGAACGTGCATCAGCAAATAAATTACAGCATTTATTTTATTCGTGGTGTTGCAGACAAAATAACCCCGCCCGATTCCTCCCGCAACTAGCTAAAAAGAGGTCAACAATACGTGCGTAAGAAGATGTACTGAAGGAGACGTACTGAAGTTACATCATGTCCAGTGGCAAAACAAACGGGGGTTTCTCAGCATTTGCTCAATGGATCAAGGGAAGCTGATCGAAAAACATGGTTGAGATGAGAGAGGATGGCCGCCGTGTCTCCAGCGACTATGACCCGGTGTTTCTAGAATTCGAGACCCAGCGGAGCGGATTTTCGACACTAATCGTGCACCAAGGTTGAATTCAGCTGCTGTCTGGAGATGAATTCCGGTCGGTTCCTCCGATAAGTAGTTTTCAGTGGTTTCTACGATCAATGCCAGGCGAATGAAGGAGCAGTACCCTAACGAACGGGCAATGGACCGATGTTTCCTTCATCTTCCTTGCCCTATCCTCTGCCCTTTCTTACACTGAGACGCACTAATCTTCCTCACATGTCGGGAGACCAGTCAGAAGCTCATAACTTGTCCTGACTCAGGGCGGTGATCCTGTGGGGGAAATACCTGGAGATGAAATCTCCAGCTATCGGACGTGTAGGTTTGCGCTGGATATCATCATCCTGCGGGGGAAGAACACAGACTCTTCCATGCCTAAACACATCCATTACACTAATAGAACGAATCACTAAAGCAGTTGAGGTGTCCGGAAATATCAATCACTCAATCGTATTATACACTACAAATGGTAATAAATATCTTTAAAGCAAATTAATATTGGAACGAACTAGAATTTATTCGTTTTAATGGACACTTTCGTTTCTGATTGTATAAAAGTTTACGCAGAAGGAAATCTGTCACTTGGTACCTAAAATTTTGTGACCTTTTATATTGTTTAATGTCATGTGGTATTGTGATGTAAAATAATAATTACGTTTCATAAGCAGATTTCTTGAAAAAAGCTGCTAATACATGTGAATATGATCCCTACGACGTGTGTTGTAATTACAAGATACCCGTATTGCATGACAATGGTACGTTCCCATCCCAGAGTTAATAATTGTCGATGGAAAATATTTCGTTCGAAAAAAACAAAAAACTAATTCATTTCGAATTGAAATGCAAATTATCTATTCGCGTCTGGTACCGGAAGTAAATTAAACATTCGTCTTTAAGTGGAAACTAAATCTATATCTTATCAGGACGCGTCCAGAATAGAATTCTGATATCAAAAAGACTTGATTTCATGCCTACAAATGATTGAATGTTTCCTCGATCCGAAATAATATTTCCTAAATGCATTGAGAGAAAATTAAAAAGGCTAAATGACCATGATTCTGCGAATAATAGAAAAGAGTCAGAAAATGGGTTTCATTCCCTCTCGGACAGAATAGATGCTGTAATTTTGTTCACGGTCTCTCACTTAAATTTTTCTTCACATCAAAAAGAAAAAAATGGAAATTCATTCAAGGACCCAGATATCCATTTTATATTTATAAGTTATTATAAAAGATCATTTCAAACATTTTCATGAACTATTGAGAGAAGAAACTGTTTGCATAGCAAGTCGCTCTAACCACTGATCTTTCATCTGAACCAGACGCACGCGCTCGTAAGCGCCAGGTAACCCTTCCCACTTGACCTTAATATCCTCCTCAACCATCTCCTTCCCCTCCCATTCGCCTCTTCTCAGACAATAGAAATACAAACACTCCCACTCACATATACTTATACACATACAATGAGTAACATGAGCGGCATAAATGGCGCCATGATGGAAAATGGCATGTAGTTCCATCCCTAGAAAGCAACCAATGATTAAACATTAAGCTTTGAGGTGTGGTGGATGAATGTTACATGAAAATTAATTAAGATGACAGAGCGAAGTACTTTCAGAACGAATGTGACTGTTCAGTGAGTTCGTCATAATCTAAAATGGTATTATATTAAATTCGTTTCTGTTTAAAGATTGTGAATATTACTATTGGGGAATCATCACTAAATCAAAAGATTTCGGTACGCGATGAATCAACTTTTCGTCATCCCTTTCAAATGCATTATTTGTGAGAGGAAGGTAATTATGGTTCAAAATGTAATTGCAATTATGTTAGTTAAATCAAAAGAAATTTGAAAATAAAATAAGTAATAAATAACATATTTCATTCTGAAATAATGTATGTTACATTTTAAGTTTTCTGTCTTGAAGAAATGACCGCGTTAAAATTAGCTGTATTTTCAGTAAAGAAGTATAAATTGAATTATATAATATTGGTGGATTATTTTCTGAGAATAAAAGATATTAATGAAAATTAAAAATTCAATATTTGAATACCGAACAAATTGTTCGTTTATAAGAATACATTTCTTGAAGAAAAGAAGTAAGTTAGAAAATCTATAAATAATATTCTTTTAAAGAAAATGTTTGATATTCGTCACGAAAACTGTTGTAAATGTTTAATTAAATTAAAACTTCATGGGCTCCGCTCGAAAAATAAAATGTGCTGTATCATCTAAAAAAGGTTCAAATAAAAAAAATATTGTATTCTCCAATGGTGGTTGTTAGTAGATTATTTTTATAAAATCTTGTGAAATTCTGATCATTTATTACATAACTTTTCTATAAGTTTTCCTAGATATCAACTTTATTACTTGATATAAAATAATAGTCTGAGCTACAATCATATTTTAAATGGAAAAACGGAAGCAAAAATGTATATTTTTTCAATAAATAGTTTTGATTATGATAGTGTTAAGTATTATCTTGAAGAAGGTTTACTGTTCCATGCCGTCATGCTAAATTTATTAACGCTTATAACTGGTATTAACATCTCATTAACACTTCAAGAGCTCTGTTTCTGTTCGCTGGGGAAAATGGATCAAAAAGATTAAAAAAATAACAAGAAGAGATTTATTATCAAAATGAGATTATAATCAAAAATGAAAATAAGAAATGAATCCTAACGGAACGATCGATTGTATGTAACCTCCAAATAAAGAATAAAGATATTTTTTCTATTATAGGTACCTGATTTTATATTGTTTATTTCACATGTATTTTCCATTCTAGACTGCATTTTAATTTTTGGATCGATTACATGTAAAGTTACTAAACCAAAAAGAAATTCTACGTTGGCCCTCGGCTAAGAAGGCACATATGACGGCAATCACTACTGTAAACAACTGACCACAGGATTGAAGAAAGCAATATTTGTCTAACCCGATGTTCTCAAACATAATTTCGCAATATTCTTTTGGAGCAGAATTTGAAGTTCTCATTGCATCTATTGCTAACTTTATTGGTGAACTGATTTTTAGATTTAAAAAGTATTATTGGAAAAAGTACATTAGTGAGAACAATCGTTAGAAAATAAATTGTCTGAACAAATTTTACTTAGTATCCTTGCATCTTCTTTCCTGTTTCTCTAGCCCTACTTCGGGAATTAGTTATGTAATCATGGGGTATTGCAATTGTTCATCGCAGAGCCCTGGAACTCCAAGACGCATTTTTGGCAATTCCCTTTGTACATCATCAGATACTACGCAACAGAAATACAATTCACCCTCACATAACCTTCGAACGAAATTGTTGGTGTACACTCTGGTGTTTGAAATAAATAATTAGTAATAGAAACATTTCCAATAATTCTTTTTTATTGCATTGAGTTTGCATGAAGTTATTGACTTAACTTTAGACATACGAAGCAAAATCTTGCAACGAGTACGGGGTCTCAACAGTTGCCCCAGTGAAATCCACTCAATTCTTTTTCGACGATTTTGAATTATTTACATCGCTAAGTCATATTTTCTATTATTTGATTAATAAAATCGTTGAAGTCCTAGGGTTTGAGTGAACTAAATTATCAAGTATTTCCTTTTATAATTAAGCCACAGTAAGAGAAAATGTACACAAATATTCGTCTTTGAATCGGATATTTTTGTTTCTTAATGTAATGTATAGTTGACCTCTCGTCCCGATTTAGGCTGCGAACGCCTATGTAGAGCACTTCAACCATTTCGCAAAATTAAGTAACAAAATGTTTACACATTGGGAGAGAGAAAAAAGAGATAAACATTTAATTTATTTACGGTATATTTAGGCTTTAAATGTCAACATATTTCGTTTGACATATACAAGAGTCAAAAGAAATAATTAATTTCATGAACTTATTACATTACGGAGATTTTTTATTTTGGGAATGTCTATTTAAAATACACGTATCGTCAAAATAAAGTAAAAAGTTAATGCGGCGTGTATGGGGGGAAGGGGGCAGGGGGCAGGTAAGCAGATTCGGCTCATTGTTTCTTGATATTCGGAACCCTACCCCTTCTCTTTCACTTAACATAGTTAAATTACGAATAAAGATAGCATCGAGTATTTTCGATATTGGTAACAAGAAAAGTTTGATCTGGTGAAATACACTATACGATCGCCGTTTATTAGCCCACCTCTAGGCTACCTGCCTCCTCTAAGGCACACTCGAAAAACCTGAAGTGTTTTACCCGGTCACCTCCTTGGAGTGTGGTACAGTACTGGAAACATAAATTGATCGCGGCCGTCTGCGGCTAAGTTCAGCTTTTGCACGGCTTGGACAGCCCTTGTCATGACGAAACGTCGCAGGCGGAGCCTCACAAACCATCGTAGCCAATCTCAACGCAGGGGGGAGTGCCCTAACAAAATTACGTCGTACAAAATGGCGGGCGCCGCCAGTTCAGATGTGGAAGTATTTTCAAATGAAAAATACATGAAAGAAACACTTCAATGAACATGAAAGTAAATTCATTGAAATATATATGAACTCATAGCACTTAATCACTGTTAACACAATTCTTTTTTAAGAAATTGCATTGATGTCAGATAAAATAACACTAATTTTAGAACAATTACGTTCTTATAGATATTTAAATTCCAATATTCTTGTCCAAACGCTATTTATGAACTTTATCAAATGACCAGTTTACTACAGAATTTTGCGATAAGAAAAACGATTATAATTGCATATTTTCAATTGTTCATATGTATATTACATTTGCAAAAATGCAAAATACTGTCTTTCTCGAATCGTTAGGACTTCTAGGGAACCATTTCAATAAGGGAAAGTAAAATTCAAAGACCAGCTGTATATTTATCATTAAAGTAACAATTAAACTAGATATTAAGCAATTAATTTGCATCTCATGTCAAAATTGTTATTTTATTATCATCAAATCAGGGACAATTTGGGGACACTCCCCGGAAGGAATAGCGCACATTTCGGAATTGTTTATAAAATTGTTAATTGTTGCAAAATTGTTAATTCGCAGTTTTTGGTTCTGGGACATCAGAAAACCTCTTCCCACTTTAGAATTGCAAAATTTGGAAATTGTTTATAAATTTTTAAATTTTACAAAAAAACGTATTGCTTTTTTAAAATTGCCTTAAAACGAGATGTAAAATTCCGCAATCTGATTAGCGCTTCCTTTCGTTTTCGAGATACGTAAGTGTTTATAAGAAATTAGCATGTCATGGCAACTATTTTTTTGGCAGTTCCCACGTTAAGCTTTTCTATAAGCCGTTTTGCAACGGCTTGCTTAGTTTCTCCGGCAAATACATTTGAAGTTCCTAACGGGGTGGAGGGGACAAGCGTCCACAACGCTTGCATTAATTGCCACGAAAATTGTTGCTGGTTAGATATTCCTGGTTTTCAGCTCCTTAATTTTTCATTTTATTCTAAATACTTTAAGTTCCATTTGTTTAACAATTACAGCATAAATTTTAAAATACTACTGGAGTCGGCTATCGAACAATCTTCAACTTGGAAGCAAGAAAGAGTCATCAATTGGCTTTCAGAAATACCTCCCGGTGAAAATTGCGTCCTTCCTCCACACGCTTCAAGGCGAAGTAGGCTGAGTTTGTAAGCATAAATCGTAACACTCGCTTTCCCTCGAGAAAGCCTTTATCCACCTTCTTAGGAAGCCAATTCTTTACATATAAAATTGTGGAAAATTTTTCAAATTAAATATACAAGAAAACAATAATTTTGCATTAATTGTCTTGACGTATAAATATTGACATTAAAGCTTCCAGCTCCTCAGTATTCACACGTTCCAAATACGAAATACATTGTTATAACATTCAAAATTTCATTCTAACCAGTAAGTCTGCTGCCTTTCGAAGCATATCGCATCAGTATGGAATATGCGAAAAAGTAATAATACTATTATAATATTGTAATGACATATGTTTATTTATGGACATGTGTAATTGAAGGAATGTGAACTTACGTATGCAGTTAAGTAAATTTCAATGAAGGTGCAAAGTTTGCAAATAAACATGTTTTAAAATTCAATTATTCGAAGTTCAGAACAATTCCTAGACGCATTCTTTTCCATTCGACACTAACACGCCAATGATTTTTGACACTACCCTCTGAATCGAAGTGGATTGTTTGAGGTCATCGCTTATCGCGTCAAAATCATGGAAGTTTACACGTCTTCGAAATACGTATACGCCGAGGTCATCTTCATGAAACACAGAAAATCTCATATGAAAGAATCAGTCGTCATTTCAACAATGAAGCTACTACGACATAATAATCATAATATCCTCAATTTCGTTTACTTATTGTGTTCTTTGGAGCATGCTCCGTGTCTCTGAGTAGCAAACATTAACATAATCGTTAAAATTAAAAGTAACGATTTAGGATGAAGAAGTTCACATCTCCTTATAATTGTTTGTAGAAAGTCATATCAGGTTAGTATTATTGTCAATAAAATTGTAGTTTTATTTAATTTGAAATAATTGCTTGGATATTTTGGGGTTTAATTAAGAAAATATAGCTACCCGAAGTTGACGCTATGAAAAGTAAACATTTCGAGGTTTCCACTACGAGACGTATTTAGTCATCCCTATTCATTCGCTTAGTATACAGCAATCGCTTTCATTTATCATCGATCAAGTTACATAGGGTTTCTAATGTTTATATGATACCGGGTGTCCCAGCAAATATGGACCACCCCCATAACTTCTAAACGGTTCAGGGTATCGAGTTGCAGTTTTCGCTGAACAATGCAAAATCTTGGGGCAGGTAACAGGCTGGTAGAGGAATTCTCTATAATAGTTTTAGTTTTCGAGAAATTTAATCATCTTTGATTTTTTAAATTGAACTATATATTTTTTCATCAGCAATGTTATCATCATGAATATTGGAATAAAATGATTTATCATATGTTAGTATTTTAAGAGTAATTTGAGTATAAAATTAGATTTTTTGGCATCAGATTTTCAAGTAAACGGGTAGCCTTTGCAACAGTCGCCGTTTTGGGAAGGTGGCCTTCGCGACGTTGATACTGTTTTGTGAAGAGAGGAGTGTAAGAGAGATGACCGTGTAGGATGAAGGTGTAATTGCAGCAATTCATGATCTTGACATGAAAAACATATGAACAAACATCAATTTTAACGATCTGAATGAGAATTTTTTCCCAGTTGTTCATCTGAGTTGAACTTTTCTTCTTCTGAAATTCCAAATCAACGATAATCGAAAAAAACGAAATAAAAATATTGTAGCGAAAACGATAATAATAATAAAATTAATAATAATAATAATAATAATAAAATTAATAATAATAATAATAATAATAATAATAATAATAATAATAATAATAATAATAATAACAATAATAATAATAATTATAAAGGTCATTTCTAAATTTACCGAACTCGAACTCAGTGCAGAAACAAACTATCACTTTAATATATGGGAGGCGAATGAATTCTTAAAGATTTTCGTTGTAATATCTTGATTAATTCATCAAATAATAGATAGGTAGACATTTTCTCTTATTATTCACAGTAAATTAACTTCCTATTTAAACACGTACTACCAGAAGAACAAAGTAATAAAAAACTTGAAATACTCTTGACAGTTCTATTAGTGTAACTACCAAACTTTAACAAAAATGCATATCTGCATTCGCTACTGTTCATTCTGATTAGTGAGTTTCTCATTTCATAGCGCCAAGTGCTGCCTCAAACTTGAAAATGCAGAAGACGGAAGTGTATAGTTTTCTTTTCCATTTAAGAACAGCAGTCGTATGGTTGCAAAGTGGACGAGTGATCATTTTAATTAAAAATGACATTTACCAACGAAGAGACGGTGGTTGGCTTCTTATTCAGTTTGAAAATGATATTTATTATTATTAACATCTTTATGCTACCATTTTTTATATCGTTCTTTGGAACGATCAATGTTTTGAAATTTTAGTAGAAGGCAAGTTAAATCCAAATAAATAAATGGAAAATGTCTCCCATTCTGATTGTCAAAATTGGTATTTCTTAGTGTGATGTCTGTGCCATCACTAAGAATTACTGTAGTTATGCCTCTTATCCCCCACTGCCACCCCTCTCAGTCAAGACGCAACAGTCTAGACGTCGTGATGGCCACCTTCCCCAAAAGACGAGAGTTGCAACGATTACCCGTTTAATTCAAAATCACATGTCAGAAAGCCTAATTTTATACTCAAATTACTATCAAAATATTAGCAAATGATACATCATTTTAATCCTCTTTTCATGGTCTATCCATTGCTGGTGATAAAAATATATAGTTCCATTTAAAAATCGAAGATGATTATATTTCCCGAAAATTAAAAATATTATAGATAATTTCTCTACGGCTCGTTACTTGCCCCATGATTCCTCATTATTCAGCAAACACTTTATTTCGATATCCTGAACCGTTTAGAAGTTGTGGGGGTGGTCCATAGTTGGTGGGACCCCCTGTTTATGTAATAACATTAGAACTGCATTCTCACGGGCAGGAATTCGGGCTCTGTAATTATTCTTTTTTGCGGGTAACCTACTGTGTGGTGTGTGAAAGTGTATTTATTTATATATTTATTTTTACTTCCTCGTAAACATACGGAGTAACAAAAGTAATATTTAGAGAGGTATGTATGTAATGTTGCAGTAAATCGATGTCGAGAATTTAATGGAATTACACGTTTTGGGGACTTAAGTTGCCAAGAGAGTGTTGTTATTATATCAAAACGTCCGTCTCTCCGTCCATGTGTCCCCTGGTCTGTCTGTCTGTTTCTCTGTGAACACTAGTGTGTAAACTATTCGTAGAATTTTTGTCAAAACTAATTTTCCATTAACGATCTGGCCCGAATCGAGGCCCTGCGATTTTGAAAATAATTCTTTAAATTTTGGGGTAATTTAGTTGAAGTCCCTGGGAAGCATTTTCAAACTTTTCTTAAAAACGGCTCCAAAGTTTTTCGACCTACATATGTAACCACAGTCGAACATCCGCCAACGTCGGAACTCGAACTCTAGGGCCTCGCGGTCAGTAACGTTACAGGGAAAACTGTAACGATGCCACTGAGCTATCGCAACCTTTGCAACGTGTACTTAAAAACATTGTAAGTCTTTTTTCATACAAAGTTTTAATTTTTCAATATTACAAATATTCAATTGTTTCATATTATTCGTGTGCATAGTAAATTTAACTTAAAGCTTCCTCGTGTGTAACAAATCGGACAAATTGTATATTTGAAAAAAATATTACAATACAATTAATTAATTATTACAATTAATACAATGAAGATCTATTGAGTGACAAAATGATATTCCTCTAAAACTGAAAAATATACCGAAACGAATGTTCGCTATTCTGGCAGTTTTCTGTGTACTATTCGTTACTTCTGTGAACGTTGTCTGAAGAATACACTGCGTTAGACGAAAGATAATTATACATATTTCTTTCTTAATGTAATCTGCTCTTCATTATTACTCTTTCAAATCATCTCATGTGCACGTTTCTTAAAATATGAGTGTTTTTCGCAAAAGTTTGAGTTATATAGTGACAATATATATATGTTTTCGAACACCACCAATACACATGCTGGAGATTTATTTCCAAGTGCAATCGTTTTAAATATTAAATTTTAAAATACGTTTTATTTAGAATTTTGTCTGAAATAAACAGTAGCTTTTGCGATTTTTCGAAAGAATTTTCTGGCATCAAGAACATTGTAATATTCAAAACACTACAGCAGTGACCTGCCCAAGGACAATATCGTAGCGTATTTGGTTGGGTGGCTTCTTCTTGTGCTGAAGATGCTGAAGATCTCGGGTTCAAATCCTAGCCTGCACTACTCATTTTTTATTCTGTACATTAGAGTATGTATCTGACAAATGACTTTGAAATCAGTTGTAGACGTGGAATTTTATATATCGTTTTGCTTTTCAATAATTATATATTTTTTTGTCTCTCAGCCGTGTCTCTGTCATTCCCTTAAGGTTTATTAGAAGAATGAAGTGTTAGTAGTATAAAAGTTGTAATATATTACGTAACCGTTACCAATAAAACAAGAAAATAAGACCGGTTTTTTATTGTTTGTATTGGTAGTCAGATGAATAGAAAGTGAATAACTGCGTCAATGGTAGGTGCTTTCTTCAATTAAATATTTTTGAGAATCGACTAATTACCAGCTGCACTGAAACCCTTATTTTCCGAAAGAAAGCTGTAACGGCTATTCAAGCCAGCAGTGTAATTTGTGTTATCCTAGCTGGGAAGCGATAACCGAGCAAGTGGCAACAGCTCAGGATTTGGCAACAGGGCATTGGACACAGGAGGCCTGTGGCCGCCGCTTGGCTCTTTAACACGAGGATGGTTTCTTCATTGTAGGGAAGAAAGTGAGAGAGAATTATGTGAGCTTATTGCACTCGTCGGTCACAAATCATGTGCGACCGCGCCATGTGTCTGCCTGAATTTTGACATTTGCAAACACGTTAGGAACGTATGTTAGCACGGTGTTTAAAAAATTTGTTCCTCAATGCTTCTGTGCGAAATTGGTTGTATTTTGATCTGTACGAGAATTCGTAAACGTGTTTTAAATTAAAAATTTCACAAAACAATATGAATATTGTCATCCATTTTTAACATGAATAAAGTAATATATTTACCCAACAGAAACTTGAATTATGAAGACAGAATATTAACAAAAGAATTGGGATCCCTTAGACCAGACTTTTGCATCAATCAAATGTCCAGTAATGAAAATAGGTCGGACATTTAAGCGGTAAATATTCTTATATTTGGTGCCCTCCCTGGCTACTAATCTGGTCACCCTAGAGGCGCCACTAGATCATAGCTACCTTAAAACACTAAGAAAGCAAATTCATTCACGTCTTAAATTCCCTAATATTCACTGATCACATATGATCCCGTAGGTCATATGTGGTCAGTTATGGGATTGAAAATAGAAAATACAGTTTGTCTAATAAAAAAAATATTTAACATGAGAGGTCTGAGAGACCGAAGTTTAATTGACCCTGCGACTACGGCAACGTTGCTGAAATCTATGTTGCAAAGACTAGAGACAATAATCAGAGCAAATGGAATTCATACCCAGTATTAAATAACTTAATATGTTTTGTTCAACAGGTGTGTACGAAGACTTTTTAAGCTTACAAAAACGGCGATTTTATTTTGTTTCCAAATATCAGAGAGTTGCTAACATTTTGAACTTTTGTAAGGGAATAAGAAGAGTATTCTTAATTTCTAAACTTGATATCTTTATTCTTTCTAACATATCGTTCGTATTAGATTCGTAGAAGTTTCTGCTAGAGTTTTCTAGTTGTTCGCAAGGCCGTCCTTTGGCCTATGCAACTGCCATGAGGCCCAACTTCAGACGGGGACATAGATAATTGAAATAAAATACAATAGGATCCCCAATATATTTATATTACACTCTTAAAGCCCATAAATATGTAATGGCATTTTTTTATTTTTACTGTTTAAATAGCTTCTTAAATATCGCAGGATTATTGATAAAAGTGATCAATTCCAAAAAATTGTGCTTTTGGATAAAAGGCATTTACAGGTATCTAAACCTTCCAAAAATCAGTGTACTGTTTTCGATTTTCATAGTATTGTAATGCTACATCTTCTATATTATTATCGTTTTAACATTAGTTTAATTTTTTGTTATTCAATTGGTCAATTTTCGCAAAAAAATTTGCAATTTTTTCAGTTGTGAGAAGACGCTAGAAAAATTCAAACTTTTGCAATTTTTGAAAATCCTGTAAACCGTGAAAATAGAACCTATGTCACTTTATAAGTGTATTTTGCTCTGTTATTACAATAAATTTAAAGAAAACATTTTGAACAAAACTTTTGAGAAAATTTCGAGAATGTCCTTGGGGCATGATCTAAAAACCCCCAAGTTTTAAAGAATGGTTTTCAAAATTACAAATCTTCAACTACAGATAGATAGATGTTTCTTCAATTTGAAAAAAATCCTACGCATGGTGTAAGCGCTAGTAGTGTTCACAGACGGACAGACGGCGGGCGTTTCGCTTGCAATTTAGTTTTCGGTATCAAGGACCAACAAAATAGGAATTCTGGCTACATCACATATTAGAGGACTTTTTCTTTTAATTAAGCAACTGCATTTATCCACTTTTTCGTTATCAGGATCCGGCAATGAATTTTTTTCTGCCGAAAATCCACCGTTTTTTCGCGCAACATTACATAACTTTCTCTACATTACGTATATCACTCCGTATATACGTAGGTATGCAAGAAAGTAAAAATGATATTTCATTAAAATCTGTCTCCTATTTATAATATACTCGTATAACTGTGTTCAGCATGCTCTTAATAATTCGCGTCACCACAATAAGAGCATCAGTTAATCCCATACTGCAGTTAAGTGAATCATTTTTTCGTCTACGTTTCTGCATCCCACGAAATTTGCTAAAACTTGAAAATTAATAATTTGTATTACTGTTTCTTATATTAACTTCATATTATTATATAATAAGTTTGGCTAACTTAAGATGAACAAATGCAAAAAACAAAAAAAAAAAGTATATCTGGCGCAGTTAACCAAACAGTCCTGTATATCAATACAAGTAACTGGAGTTATTTTCTGACGTTAACTATCCACTCCACACAATTTTGCGTAGTGTAACGATTATGGACAATGTACTGAAATTACATATTATAATGTTCTAACCGAAGTGCTAGCAGTACGTTTTTTCGAAATTTTGATTAATAAAAACTAATGGCGGCATGCATGGTAATAGTCTAGTTTTTTGATATTACAATTGTTTGGTGATGGAAACACCAGAATAACGTTCGTAAAAAAACTATTAATTTTAACTTACTTTCATTGAGCGAAATAACTTCTTTACCGTGCGATAAGTTAGAGCCCTGATGAGTCCCAACGAAAAAAGTACGTCTTAATCCATTTATCGAGTACTTTATGCTAACAAATGAAGCTGAATAATAATGTTATCTTCTAAAATATTTTGATGTTTCGAAAGCAGGAAAGTCGTCAAATGATGACATTAAGCGACAGTGTTGCGTAATATTCATTTTCCACGTCCCAGGCAATATTCTGCGTCCGTTTATTTTCTGACTCCCAATTTACAATTAGAGAAAGCGTACCTCCCCATCTCCGTTCTGATAGACTGAAACATTTTCTTGAGAAACTTCAATAAAATATTTCAATAGTCTTTAATTTTTTAAACTTAATTTAATTAATGTAAATTACTCAATTAATTTAAGTTAATTCACAATTAACTTTGTAATTGCAGAATTACATGAATTCAAACGGATTGGTAAGGCTGTATTAGTATTTTTTGATATTTTGCGATGAAATAAAAAATAGTTCACGCATTGGTAGTGATGTAAAAAACCGATATATAAACTTATAAACCCGTTTTTATATATTTATATTATGAGGCTTGAGATTTGAAATTATACGTGCAATTTTTCTTCTTGCAGCCGTCGACACTGTCACTTTTGGGGAAAGTGGCCTTCGCGACCTTTCCCCTGTTCTCGCAAAAGTGCCGGCGCCGCGAAGGCAATCTTCCCCTAATGCGACAATGGCAACGGTTGCTAACAGGAAATCTCGTACATTTAGTTCAAAATCATATGTCTGAAAGTATAATTTTATACTCAATATACTATCAAAATATTAACGTATGTTACATGAATGCATTCGTCTATATATGATTATCTATCGGTAGTGAAAAAAATATATGGCCCCATTTAAAAAATCAAAGATAATTAATTTTTTCGAAAACTAAAAATTTTTCGAATTATATCTCTATCGCACATTACTTCCCCCATGATTCCGCATTGTTAAGCGAAAACTACATTTCGATATCGGGAACCGTTTAGAAGTTATGAGGTGGCCCACAGTTGGTGGGACTCTGTATAATTCTATTTCTCAGAAAATTTTCATTACGAATTTTTCTATTTTCAAATAAATAAGCGCTTTTTACAACAGTTATTATGTTTTATTTAATAAAAACCTCATGAAAACATTGTTCTCTTTTGTAATTAAGTTACCCACCTCCCAGGAATGTTTCCTCGCTCAAATTTCTTTCGTTGCCCGCTGCAGCGACGATTTTGAGTGGCAACACCCGCGAGGCATAAATAGGAACACGAATGCCCATGTGGGCAAAATTGACCGCCCTTGCTATAGATTCAGCTAGGATATTATTTGATTGACAGTCACAACTATTACGATCGCGACATTTTACAATCTTTTATTTTAGTCATCAATATTCCCTCCGAGATCCGGAAATTTTTTTTCTGAAGCTTGGCATATTGTCAGTCCACTCTTAATGCAGGTATTCTTCAGCTCACCGATCGCAATAAGACGTGACTTGAACTGCGAGTACTTGGAAACAGCAATTTAGCTTAAATCAAGTATAACATTGGCATCAGTTAAACCCCATTTCTAAAATACATTAACAAAATTATATAAGAAACAGAAAACTGATTAAAATTCAAATAAAATGAAAGACAAAAAATTGAATTAAAACTATAATGATAATAGGACGCATTATTCGGTATCGCAGTATTATAATAATTCATGAAGTCCGCAGAAAGGGTTCCAATCCCCAAACGTTTTGTCCACACTAGGAAACGAACTCGCTTAGGTGCATAGAGTGGTTTGCATGTCCACTACACTATTATCTCTCCAAGAATCACAGCCCCGCCGACACAAAAAAAGTTGGACAGATTAACACATGCTCATGAACGACAATGAAGTATGTTTCGAACTTGACGTGGGGTCTCACAGTCCGCGGTATCTACTAATGTTTGAAAGTAGGGTGCTACTACTATAAGTTTGAGATCGCCGGTTGGAATTTACGTGTTTCGGGAACTACTGTATGAACAGAACATTTCAAGAGTTCAATTCAATAACACGGCGACTAGAGCAAGTGACCTCTCTGAGAGTCATTTAAAAACATAGGCGCGTGAGGGATGTTATGTCCTTGCCTTCAATGGAAATGGAAACAACGTTAATGAATGTAAGGATGTATATGGACTTGGAATATATGCATTAAAAAAATATTTTCATCACAAAATTGCTCTCTCATTAAAATTAACTGAGCTCATGCTTAATTTCCCATACCAGACGTTAGAAATTTCTATCATTACATGTCAATTAGGTATAAGATCGATTATTACAGAACAAATCATCAGACTGATGGTGTACTTCTCAATATTGTCTGTGAAAAGTATACAAATGAGTGTTATAATAAGAAAGAAGTTTCGTCTTCCTAAAACATGTGTATACTGTTTAGTTGCATGTTTTATTTCTATATTTAAATGTGTGTAGCATTACAATGTAAAGAAATTCTTATTCGTTTATTATATTGAATTTAAATTATTTTTCACAATTTAATACACGACAAGAACGTGTTCCTACAAAAGGGAGTAACGAAGCATTCTCGAGGGGAGGGAAGTGTTATTGAATTGGTGCCACTTTCTACAGACTCCGCCTCTTATGCCTTTTAAGGCGAGGAGGACGGGGAAATCTTCCGAGGCTAGGCCACTTGAATTACTAGAAGAGCCAATGATAAGCGTTGCTTGCCTTAGAGTTAAGGATTGCTCAAGCCCGGTGTCAAATACACATTATTACTCTTTAAATTATTAACAAATGAGACATCATTGAATTTCTCTATTGATATATTGATTACAGGTAAAAAATGTATGGTTGTATTTGAAAATTCACATGTGATTCAATTTCACCAAAATTAAAATTAATACACAGAATGTATCTGTTGCCTAAAACTTGCCTCGTGGAATAAATACGAAAATGATCTCTCATGCCACCGCTCTGTCCAAAAGCATTTTGCAAAATAATTTGTTGATAATGAATTTCCTCGCTAGCCGTTAAACTTATTGGCATACACTTTGCACCACTGAATAGAATGCATTCAACCACAAAGAAATCTTCAAATTTGCAGGATAACAGTTCGTCTCAGCGTTTTGAAATTTACCAGAGAATTTATTTATAATAAAACGTGTGTCAACGATACATGAAGAATCGAAAGTTAAAAAACCGCTTATGAGCAACAATTTCCACCGATTTGTCGTAAGTCACAAATCGTTAATACAATTTAATCAGCAGAAAGCAAGACACTGCAAAACTATTTGAATTTTATACTTGACAGCCAAGATCGAATGCATTGGGGTTGGAAACAACTGAGGGTTGTCATCAGACGCTAAGATCCTATAAACAATTGCATATCTCGAAAACGAAAGGCGATAGCTCCGGTTAGATTGCGGAATTTTGCATCTTGTGTAAAGGGAAATGAGATGAGAGAATAAAACAGAATTGCAAAATTTGTAAAATTATAAACAATTTCCAATTTTTGCAATTCTAAAGTGGGAAGGGTTTTCTGATGTCCCAGAACCAAAAACTGCGAATTAACAATTTTGCAACAATTAACAATTTTATAAACAATTCCGAAATGTGCGCTATTCTTGCCGGGGATTGTCCCCAAATTGCCCCTGATTTGA